>CAEGAE010049130.1:0-24293 GCA_903067095.1 Girardinus metallicus
AATAATTGTAAAAAATAAAGGTAACTACTTCACGGATTTCGCTTATCACGGGTTCTTTTCGGGACGCAACCCCCATGTTTGTCTATCACTGATACAAAAAAACCCCAACACATTTTGAGATTTGTAGTTGTAAAGCGAGAAATGATTAAAACTTTCAAGGGATATGAATACGTTTGGAAGGCCCTGAAATCCTGAATCACAAATTGATGAAGCTTTTTTGTTGTTGTTGTTCAATACAACAACAACAACAAAAAACAATGCGCTGTTCACTCTAATTAAATTTACCAAGATGTCCTTCTAAGTCGTCTGAGGTCATTTGTAGCAGACGTGACTGGCGTCAGCAGTGATGTACTTCCTGTGGGTTTGTCCCTCAATCTGCTCCATGAAGAGATCTGGTGATAAAAGCTGAAAACCAGGGCCAGATTCTCGCGTAAGGTTGGACCTCATTAGTCGTAATCTGTTCCTCGGGGATTGGCTTGAAAACCTCAGCCGGGCAACTACACAGATATGCTTCAAGAGAAACATCCTAACCCAAAGACTAAGAAAAGACATAGCTGGAGCGTCATGACAGATCTACAAATACAAACACGACGTCGTAGTTAGACAACTGAGAGTATCTGTTACATTTTTACATAATAAGTCAGGCAAACCACACAATTGGCCAAACCCATGCAAGCACATTATGTCACTATAAATAATTATTTGTACACACTGTACATTGTAAATAATTATCTTATACACACTGGCATTTCTTTAAAAGTGGGACATGGAACCAGAGGGACAGGAGGTCACCTGAGCTGGAATTTAAATGAGTTTTAACAGGCATGATGGGATGCCGGCTATAACACCGACAGGCTGATGGATCCTGCTCATACCCAAACATGCAGCCGCTTCATAGGCCGCTTAGAAGCTGAAGCACTTCAAACGCATTCATATTTCTGCGACAGAAGGCGCTAGGGTTAAACAGTCCATTTAACTGTTATCTGTTGCAAAAAGACGAAGAAGAATAAAAAAGAGAAAACAGCTAGCAAAGGCCAAACGGGCGACCATGATGCCTGTCTGACGAGCTCAGTCTAGGGAAACTCGTGTCAAGATCTGAAAAACAGAAAGACAAGGAGTTTGTTACAGTGTTAATTGGCTAAGCTTTGACCCCATTAGGCCAAGCCAAGTCACTTCAGGCAAATGCATGTTTTTTTTTTTTTTTTCTTGGTGTTGTGGTTTTCAAGACGGTGATTTGAAAGGAAGCTTTTCAAAGTAAATTGCTAACCGCGCCTTTAAAGAGGAGCAGTAGGTCCTTTGAAGAATAATACAATGTACTTGGAACAAATTCAAAATGTATGACTGAACTGTCTATGTCAAAAAGTATCATAACTTATACTCTTTTGTTCTCAGATTATGCTTTATAAATTACCTGGAAAATAATATTGTTGATCTTTTTTTTTCATGTATCCTGTCCTTTTTCATGCGCTATTTATTAAACTTTATTGGAAATTGCTTTGGATTTATTACAAATATAATTGATATGGACATGAAAAAGAAAGGGGGAAAGACAGGGAGAAAATTGTGGAAACGTTTCAAAGGGAAAAGAGGAGGTATGAGTAGATTACAATAAGAAGCACAGAGAGAATACAAGTCAACATCCTGGAAGTCTGCCTCTACACCTGCAGAAAGAGAAAAGAACGAAACCAATCTGACGATAGGAACTCAAAGCATATTTTATGACCTAGTTCACAAGAAGAAATACTCCACCTCATCTGGATTTGAGATATCTCCCAACTGAAATCCTTTATTATGAAGATAATTCTCTGTTTTATGGACGAATATAAATGAACAAAATTAACGAAACGTCTCTTTTCCATTCGACAGCTCAATGACTGAGCCACTCTAACAGGTTAACATTACGTCCAGCCAGAAGAATCATATTGATAAAATTAAAAGATTACTTTAAGCTTAAATCTTCTTGGGCTAAGAAACATTCCAGGCTCTACTGCGATCTTCTCCTACAACATGTTATGAGGCTTGAGAGAAGGAATTAAGACCATTTCTTTTTGTACAGTCCTTGGTTGTACAAATAAAAAATGGTAAAAGGCTTAGTTGAGCCTTTTACCTTTCTGGAAGTATCCCGTACTAGAATTTTGCTGCCAGGGCAAAAGTCCTTTTTCACCAGCAGCTACGGGTTTGCTCATGGGAAGCAGGAGTCCATCAATGCGTAGTGAGCGCTATGTTTAAGATTTTGGAGTTTAGTTTCATTTTGACATTAAAGCTGTAAAAATAGCAAAGATGATACGTTGGATGAGAAGATGACTGTCTTTTATCTACCTGGTTTCATCTCAATTCACACATCAGGAAGTTTTAAATAGGTCAATGAGGTGTGTGTAATGGCTTGGCTCTGATTTGATTCTTCAGTGATGGAAAAGCAATTATTACTTTTTTTTTTACAGAACCAGTTTAGAACTGGTTAAGAACGGGAACCTCTTAGGTGGAAAACCCCAGCCTACTATTTCCTTCTCTCCAGTTCAGCTCACAGGTTTTCTAAACAATTTATTTGTCGTAATGTTACGGCAACAACCAATGGTACTAGTTTCATGCTGTGCTTTGCAGAGACATTACTCATCTTGGCAAGTGGGATGCTTGAAACTGGTTGTGTGACCTACTTCAAAATTGTTTCAGAGATAAATATCTGACCATCTGACGGTAGAGCACTAGCGTAAAATTTTCAGGTGATCTATAATTAGCAAACAAAAGTAATAAAAGGATACGGGTCTGTTAAGCCATAAATAATATACCCAACTGAACACTGAATTCCACACCACTGATGGCATTGCACGCCATTATTTGGAATGGGAGAGCATCAAAGATGACACAGCTACAACAAAGATGTGACTTGACTTTCCACAAAATCTTATTGATTTCATCAAATTTAGACCCACAACCCCACACTTGCTTGTGGGTTGTGGGTGCAACCCGCAATCATGATAATTGATGCCTAACTTTGGGCATCAACAATCTTATGGTTTTATGGAACCTTGGTGACTGCAAGTTGCCAGTCTTTGTTGCAGTTCTCTAACAGTGAACTTCTACCTGAATCCTCATCCAGCCTTGTTTATCCCAGGTACAGATGTTCCAGAGTTTGTAGTTGTTGCTCTGACTGTAGATATGGACAAGCTGAGGTCAGTAGATTTGTCCTTACTGTCATCTTTGTGTATCTGCCTCATTTGAACTCAGTGCTCTCTTTTCATTCTAATTTTGAAAAATGATTTATGAATGATCTCTTGAATGTCAGTCAATTTTGTTTACCAATAACAAAAAGAAAAAAAAAAAATCAAATTTAAACTTCTTTACACACCTTTAAGAGAAGCGCCAATCATTCGTTTTAGAATTTTTAAAAAGTTTTCCCAACAAATAAATACATTTGATTGATGGTCCCTATTGCCTTTTTACTGGTCACTAAAATGTATCTGCCTATTTACTGTTATTGTCATGCAGTTTTCTGGTTGAGGCCCTGAACCCCACAGAGGCCCAGTATTGCTGGAGGGGCCATCTTCCATTGTCTCCAATTAGATTTAAAATCCCATTTGTTTTGTCATCTCCCCCCTGACTGGTACTTTTCTTAACTACACACTCTCTGTGGAATGTTGAATTAAGGCCTGGCCAACAATGACAACAAAAAATTGACAAAGGACAAAGGACCAAACCCAACTAAGTCACCTCCTCTACATATACAATGCCCATGCTTACCTCAGTACTTCACCCTGCTCTTCCATTTCAGCCCAGCCCTCGCCCCCCTGCCAAGCCAGGAATGTTTGGGGGGAGGAGGGTATTGACCCTTTCACCCAAGTGTCTCACCTTGGTTTCTCAGGGAGATTAGTGGAGTGGAGGAACTGGGAGTGTCTCGTGAAGCAAACTACTGATCCTGTTTGGGCAATATTTTGGACAGGGACCAGGTCTGGAACACACAAGTCTTAAATTTCATGCTGTACAGCAGCAACCTTGTAGACTTTTTCATGCTTTACTGGTTTGGCGATTATTCAAAAATGTGAAGCCCATGCAACTGCTGCACAGCAGTTTTATATTATGGAGCCTGCCATTATGCATAACTGAACGCAGCCTTATTAAGAGCGGGCCCTCCTCAGTGGCAACACTCTGAAGGAAAACATTAAAGTGTGACTTGCGATTTTATGAGGTTGGTTTTCAGAATTTGGTTTCCCTTGACTTCCGTGTTGATGTTGGAGCTCTACTTGAAATCAGCATTCCAGCTGTCTGCCAGGCTCCTGAATCAAATGAACAGCAGTGCGCAGCACCAGGTGTATGTTCCATTGCTCAGGTGGGCCGGGGGTCCGACAGCACAGGTCCAGGTGGCAGCAGCGGGACGCCGTCTGCTGATGTCTTCTGGTCCCCACCGCTTCCAAAGGAGGCATGACATCATAGCCACAGTGTTACAGATCATCGTGGGTGTTTGCATGTATATATTTTTACATATTTTATGAAGATTTTATGAAATAGATCGGGCGTCTCCCACTCTAATGCTTGATATCTACTGTCCATCTATAATCCAACACACCTGAATCAAATCTGTGCCAAACCTGATGAAACACTAAAGAGGTAATTCAGCAGTGGTGGTAGGAGTTCGTGTTGGAATCAATGGGTTGCCTGTTGGAGCTGCACTCTATCCGTCTCCATCACTGATCCTCCACCCGCCTTGCCTGCTGGTGCTGGTCAGAGGGCCCACTGCATGGCAGACTCTTCTGTCAGACATCAGTGTGTGAATTTGTGTATGATTGAATGTGGTGTGCAGCATTTTGGGACCCTGTGGACTTAGTAAAGTGCTATACAAGTACAAACCATTTATCATTTTATGAAAAGAATGCTGAGATGTGTAGTTTTAGCATCCTTTACATGCCCGTTACTGCAATTACAGCAGTAAGTCTTTTGATGTCTGTCGACTGGGTTAACACATCTGCAGACTTTTTACCTGATGTTGTCACCTTCCTAAAATAATGGCCTAAGTCATTTTTTGCCGAAAGTTATTTGAAAAAATAAAAAAATCACCACTTCTGCCAGGAAAGTGACGATATGTATGGTGGGATTTCTTATGGCTTTCTTTCAACAATGGCTTTTCTGTCCCTGCTGAAGATAACAATCAAATTTTATGAACACAGCTAATTGTATTTCTGTCAACAGGTCCTTTGTTGGACAAATTTTCTGGTCCACCCCAATTCATAATGCTGCCACCACCTAGTCAATATTTTATTTAGAAAAAAAACAAAACAGAATACTGAGGACTTGACAGAGCAGCTGTTTTTATACTGGGATTAAATTGGACACAGGTGGACTGTATGTGGCTTCTGAATGCCATTTCTCACCCTGACTTTTATACAGGGGTGTCAGAGCAAACAAATTAAAGTAAGAATGCCTGGCACACTTTTTTATCAGTAAGAAGAATTTTAAAAACTGACACCTATATAATTATGTAACACTTTGTGTTGACTTTTCACATAAAATCCCAATAAAATGAATGAAGGTTTGTTGTTTTAATGTGACAAATATGGAAAAACTCCAAGTGGTAGGAATACTTCTGCAATAAAGCAACATAAATAACTTGACAGACAGATTATAGATGTTTAGATACTAACTTTAGGTATAGTATCGAAAGTTATCGTGTTCAAATCTACATCAATGGTAAACAACGAATCAAAAACGTTTTACTGAAAGAAAGAAACGCACTGCAAGGAAATCTACTGTGCATCTGCACTGCACATTTAGGAATTACCTCAACCATATAAAGTCACACCATGTTCCTCACAAGTGAAAAGACAAACAACAGCAATAGTGGCAAGAAAAGCTTGTGATGGAGTCCAGATTTTAAGATCCCGACAACAGCTGGGTGTTAGTTTAGTAAACCCAACCGAAAAGGAAAACGTCAGATTTTTCTACAATGAAAGCTTTCACAGAGTCTGAAATTCCAGCACCGAGATAAAAGAGTAATTCACATTGCCCAGTCCAGATAACCAGGGTTAGCTGCCATTATTACAAATTATTGCCAGATGCTGCTGCAACATATTCATGTGTCTGCAGGTTATCGCTCTTCAGTGCCTTTCTACCTTATGTAGCTTTTGTGTCCAACAGGCATCACTTAAAGATGCAGGTGTTCTGGATTGATTAAGTGTGACAGTTGATAACTATTTTGATTTTTGCACATAAAAGATGTGACCTGCATTACAGAAACATTCCTAAGGCACATACAGGGCGAATGTTTTAAGAGAGAGGACATGTCAGCTTACGAAGGGAGAAAACCTCAGCTCTCAGTCAGAATTAGATGACTGGGAACGAAGATTGTCTCCTGTTTAAATCAGTCATAGCTGTTATAGCTTGTAAAGCTTACCAAACCCTAAATGGAACCACAACAAAACAGCCTGTTATTGTTGGGGATAGAACTGTCACATTTATAGTAATAAGCCTGGTTGGAAACTTAACAATCAAACCGTTTGCCGAAGACTCCATGAGTAAGTGTTACCAGGTTACGCTTATAACAGTCTTGACTGTCGCAGTTGTTAGGAAGAAGACTCAGAGGTAGACAGAGTCGTGCTTAAATAAACGGGAAGCTCAAAGTTTATGAGGAAACTGTTGTCTACTGAGACGCTTCATTCAGAATGCTGCGACTTTGGGAGAGATTGGTCATTTCACTTTATCACTCACGCAGTTTTGGTCTTTTAGTGCCCAACTTGAAAACGTGCTTTGGCATGATATCAAGTTCAGGTTTATTCAAGTCCCAATGGAAAGTAAAATGACAACAAGTAAATATATAAAAACGGACATAAAAACTAAGAGACAAACAATCAAAGTTTACAAAGTGAGGGACAATACAGGGTGGCAAAGCAACGTCAAACATAAGTTGATAGGAAGAAGACCAGCAGCAGTGATAGTTACTGCTGAAATCAGTAACATGTATGGAATACACAGAAATAGAAATCAGCCCCAACAGTCAGATGCGAGTCCTCCTACCTCATCCTGCATTAAAAAGATAAATTACTGAAGGATGAAGGAGAGTTTAGGTGCTTCATACAGAGACGTTTGATCCGGAGACCAGAAGGCAGAATCTGGAACTCAACATGTGAAGGCTGAGAGCCGTAAACAATAATGGCTCTAGCTTTTATATGTCCCCACCTTAGGTACAAGAAGGACCTAAATGATCAACTTAAAGATTTTAGGCAACTTGAACCTATTACACAAACTTTGCTTTGTTTGATCTTTTTATTTTTTAGCTTTTGAACCGTTTGTTCACAGTTGAAGCTTTCTCTCTCTCTCTCACACACACACACACACACACGCCCACACACCCCCACACACACATGCCCACACACACAGTGTGACATCTCTGCCTCATGGTGGGAATGCCACTTTTTTTTATGAATATTTAACTGTATATAAATAATAAAATTTCTTAAAGATGAATAAGAATGGACTAAAATTGACCTTACTAGGTTGAAGTTTTCTGATTCTCTGACTGATGTATCTAACAAAATGAAGATGTTTTACTAATTCTAACCAAGTAAACTAGATGATGAAAGTTGGTTTTATTACCGAAGCATAAATATCTAATATTTTTGATTGAAAACGGTTGTTAATCCAACTTTATTCATCTTGTGTCCTACTAAGATAAATGTGAATAATCTACGCAAGTCTCATCAAGTTTAATTAAAACCATTATGATTTTATTTAAACGTCTTGAAAGACAGATGGAGTTTAAATAAAACTCCTTCAATTAAGAAATTATTATTTTCTTAAACATTTAAAATGAACTTCCTTTGTAACCTAAGACTAGCAGTTCTCTGTGTCGTCTGACAGGCCAGTTTCAGTTTTGACTGACTTCAGTATTTAGTTTGTTTTTTAGTTTAGTTCTTTAGTATTTAGTCTGAGATAAACACATTTACCTCAGGTTTCTTGAAGGAGTCACTTGTTTTGAATCTGGCTGAAAATGAAATGAAAATATTTTCCCTGTAAATACGTCGCCATGAATGTTCCCAACCTTCATCCGATTTGCATTCAACTCAAGAAAGTACAGCAAAGTTATGTTGATTGATACATTTATGCTCTGAAAATGTCGGGAGTATCTAGTTTTGAATTAATAAATAGAGAAGTAAAATCCAATTTACCTGCATTTGATCTGATATTTAACAATTAAAGTCAATCAGTTGAAGAGGAAGCTGGCCAAAACTGACCTGAGGTCAGTTGTGTTGTGCATCTCTAATAATGTAGCTTGCAGTGGAAGCAATAAATGGATCAGGATGCAAACGAACAAGTAAGTACACAAAGTTAAAACATAATGTAGGACTTCTGAGGCTATTCAAGACTTTTTTTCATGAGTCTTTCAGACTTTGCAGGATTTACTTTGCTGTAAATCCTGGCACATAAATAAATATGGAGTCATAATTATTGTCCCAATCCTTTCAGATCTTTGCCATCACTGAGTAAATGCCTTCCTTTTAGTCTGCTCTCAACTTCACCGTGATGTTTTGAAAGTCAGGAAACATAGCAACACATAATTGCCACCTAAAAAGCGTTAATAGTATAATGCATTGCTGTTAAGTGAATATCTATTTTCACTCACCCAGTGATTCATGTCTGCAGGAAGCTGCAGGTTTGTGTTCATCTGGGTGTAGATGAAACTCGATCCATCACGGCGAGGCGAATCGGGTGGGCTTCTCCTGCCTGACGAAGTCCAGAGCCTTCCTGACAGCGCCGCGTTCACAGCTGACACACACACGCTTTCTGAAAGCACTAACAGGAACAAGGAGGAGGCAGGAGAACGGAGCAAAACTTTTCTACACACCCCTGTTAAAATGCCCGGTGATGTAAAAAATGTATCGCATTTGTTGTAAGGTATATCATATGCAGTCTGAATGAAAAACAAACTCATCTCTTTGAGGGAAAGAATGTACAAATGTATTTTAAAAAACTGTAACAACCTGATTACAGAAGTGTGCATGCAATCAAACTGATACTCATATAAAGGACATTTTAGTCTAATGTCAGGATTTTGTTAGTTCATGTCACATCTTAAGTTCTTGTTATTCACCACTCTACCTGTTTTCAAAAGCTATCCTAAAACAGGGTGTTCTTCTGGGTAGACCATTGTTTTGTGGATTTAGACACATGCTTTGGATCACTGAATAAAATGCCTCTTCCTCTTCATCTTTCTACCAGACGTCGGAAGGTTTTGGATCCAAACTAACTGCCATTAACTGTTAATACTTCCTTTTACCTTAACCGAAAGCCCAGGGGCAGCTTTATATAAAATTAAAATTTTACATTTTTAAATGTACAATTGAATGACAATAAACTCTATGTGTATGTATTCTCCAGCCACATAGTGCAAATTTTGGAAACTGCAGCTCAGAGGAGGAGCTGCCTCTTGAGGGTGGGGCTAGGTCCACCCAGACATTTACACAGCTGAATGGTTGCCATGGAGATTCAAGGTTTTCTCAAACATGCATGAAAGAATCAAAGCAACACTCCAGGTATTTTTTTAAGTAGGGAGTATCTTTATAACATGATGTAAAACCACAAAAATGTTGATTTCACATGAAGCTGCCCCCCACAGTTTTCCCGTGTTCGTAGGAAGTTCTTTTGGTTCTGTTTTTGTGGTTTCTGCCAAACAAATTCAATGGAATTGTAACCTTAAAACTTAGCTTTGGTTTTATTGAATTAGATTCAGTTCATTTCTATAGAATACAATACAAACAGATCTAGGTTACAAACAGAAACATATTGTTTGAGATAGATCACAACATGAAATATCTTCCTACAAGGTTTTGGGATTTTGGGTTTATATATACCCACCGCAAAAAAAAAAAAAAAAAAAAAAAATATATATATATATATATATACACACACACACTTTTGTGAGGCTCAAAAGAACGTCTTTAACTAGAGGATCCAAGTATCCGGAATCGTTCTAGGCTAGCAGGACTTGCTTCTACATGCGGCTCCTTGCACGTGTTGCCTTTACTCTAATCCACAGAACCAGCTTCCTATTGCAATCAAACCTTTGTAAACTTCTCATCTCCAGAAAACTGGCCTCCTTTGCTGCTTTATTTCAACCTCCTTCTGACCACAAATGGGCCTAAATCGACCCAATTACTTAGTGCTTCCTTAAAGATTTTCTGATATTCCCCAGTGCTATCTGCTCCTTCTGTTGTCTTGCAGCGTAACACTACTTCCTGAGTGAGCAGTGACCTGAGAAACATCCGCAGCAACGCAATGAAGCTGGTGGCTTTGATTTTCCTAAGCTATGCATGATTTTGTCTTCTTAAAGAGGCTTTTCAACTGATACTAATGCTGACTGTTAACTTTAGAGGATATCACTTATTATTTACCGTAATAAGGCATCACTGAAGTCATGTCAAGAATACATTCTTGCTATGTTGTGCCATCCAGCAGACCTTTGTAAGCAGAGAAACACAGACAGACAGTGAAGGTGACAGATGAGAGTCCTCTTTGGGTTAGCATGTGGTAACAATTGGGGGAAAGTGAGGGTCTCCTGGCCCAGCAGTAATTAGCAGACAGCCTCATGTTCATGTTTCTTTTAATAGCTTGACACGGCCCACTGTGGACTAAAAATAAACAGGGCAATTAGAGGCAGCAAGGAAGGCCATCATTTGAGGGTCTGACCTCTGAACCCAGGTCAGAACCCATACTGAGGTGTCCGTGCCGGCCACCTGTATCCCTCTGGGTCAGTGAGGAAAGAAGCCATGTTGTGTTTATTGTAGGGGTCAGGGGCAGCGGTAGACTGCTGGATGCATGATAAAAACAGTTTCTATTTTTATCATGCAAAGAACTTGTAGAACTTTATGTTTTGAATCTGAAATTTGGCAGATGTTCCAGCTGTTTGGATATAAACATCACCAGAGTTTTTTTATTTTATATTTTATTGTAAAGGTCAATATAAAAATCTGGTGTTTGGATTTTTATATCCCAACAGTTCAGTTATGGCTGCTGGTGTTTGGGGGAAGTTATGCCTGAAACTGAAGAGCTTGGTGAGAACCCGGAGCTTGGCATTTCAGCTTGACTGAATGTCTTCAAGTTCCAGCGTCCACAGTGTTAAGGATTAATAAAAAAAATGGAAGACATTCCACACAGTGGGACAGAAGACATGGAGGAAGTCAAAAGTAGCTGTGTTTCCATTGACCGTATAACTGCTTAATTTGAGTTTTTGAAAGTAAATCTGCTTAATGGATACACCCCAATTTTGAAAACAAAACTCTCGCTTTACGATAAAAAGTTTGGCGCTGAGATGAGATGTTGTTTGGTTGTTTTGACCGAATTGAAATTGTTTCGTTTTGCAAAACTGCAATAAAAACACTTTTTTAATCACATCAAGAGTCACATGATTATTACTGGTTCGAACCATGAGGAAGAAGACAGGAATAGTTGGAGGATGATGGCGTGGCATGTTTTTTAGTGTGGGATCAAAACTTAGATATGTCAGATTTTTATTTAACAGAAAGATGAAATAATAATAATAATTTTTTTTTTATTTACATTAGTGGAATATTGACAAAGTTTTGCACAAATTTCATGATGGAAATGCAACTGTGACACTTGGACCAAATAATTCATAGTGTAGGGAGTGAAAAAGATTCCAAGGATCCCCTCTAAGACAATCCTAGTGAATGTAGGTCATTCCTGGGAAAAAGTAATCTTAAGTCAGATTGTTTAAAGGAGGCTACTGAAAGTTGAATTTAATAAATACACCCCAAAGAGGAACCCATAAAAGCCTGGCTGACTAAAATCTTTCAGAATGTTATCCTGGCAAAAAAAGAACATTTTTGGTCTGATGAAGCACAAAGTGAACTGTCTGAAGGCAGCGATGTCGCCTTCAACTGGTGTAAACAAGGAGAAGAATCCAACCCCAACCAAATAGTGCAAAATGGTGGGAACATTATGTTTTCGGGGTAACTTTTTTCAACCACGGGGTGGGTGACCTAATCAAAGTAAGTGGCATTGAAAGAAAATACAGCTAAATGTACAACCATCTTAGACAATCTGCAGAGCAACTTGATCATGAGCAACATTTCAACGAGCCAAAACTCAGCAAAAGAGGGTAAGAAATGGTTCTCTGATAAAAATGTTAGTAATTTGGAGAGGAACAGCCAGAGACCTGACATGAACCTGTGGAGGGAGCTAAACATTAGGGTGATGGCAGGAGTCCTTCCAACATCCAAGGGTTGGGGTTCATTGCAAATCATGATTGACATGCAAAAAACATGATGGACATTTTGTTGCTAGCTAAAACAGACTTTACCATTGAACATTAAAAAAGTGTGATGGATTTGGCTTTTTTTTTGTTGAGATGTAAATGAAAACATTGGAAAATTGTCTTTTTCATATTTTGGGAGACACCTGTGTCGTTTCAAATCTGTAAACTATTTCTTGGTTGAATAGAGAAAAAAATCTGCAGTAGTTTGAATAAGTTGGGGTTTAACTGTATTCAGCTTAAGAAACACATTTCAGTTAAAAATCATTCAACCTCCTTAGAACAGGTGATTTTTCCGGTTTACATTACGTTCTTACCATTTTGACCTGCAGATTAACCCAAACACCATGGCATATTAAAATGAACGACTAAGCAGTTTTATTAAATCTCTCATCACTAAACTGTTGCCAGTTATGGAGCTTTTCTCAACATCATCAAACCCCTCAGCAAGTTCATTTCTGTCAACAAGCAAGACAGCCTCCTCTTAAGCATGAATAATCTCAGATGTGTCACATTATATAATACTGAAACCTAACATCAAGGCGCTGTATTCCCTGTCAGCCTCTGCACTTATTAATGTGTTTTCCTTTAAACTACTGCGTCTGTGTGACGGTGAAGCCTTGAGCGTCCTGTTTCTGTCCACTGGCTGTTTAGCATTGCACAGATGTTCACATGGGCCCAAGAAAAACAAGAAAAGCTTTTCACACCTGGCAACTCTCAAACAAAACTTGGCACCAAAGAATCTGCGAGGTTGGCCCAGACTGACCTTTAGCTTTTCTGTGATGTCAACGATCCTTTGGACCAATTACACGCTGGAAGCTGGCCTTGGACTTGCCGACTCCAGACGCAAAGACAAATGATTCTATCAGATTAAATGTTTTTTAATGGCAGGCAAAGAGGCCAAACGCGGGTCTTTCACTAGAGGCCACATGTTCGTTTCTAAAGTTATCGTGCGAAATGAGGCTCATTTGTCGCCGATATGTGAAAGAGAGGCCAACCTCTTGTTTCGTGTTTGTTCGCAGAGACAAAACACACGAAACAACATCAGTGTAAGAACTGATTTCCTTTGGTCAACATTGTGGAATGGACATGTAGCTGGCAGCCTCTAACAACATATCAAACCTCGCAGCTTTGGATATGAAACGAACTTGGGGTAATATTCCCGGGACTCCGACTGCCAAGAGAAACAGGGAAAGCAAGCCACACTTCCAGAGGCCTCTCTATTTATAACCCCACATTTAGACTCTGCACTTGGTGGCCACCACAGCAAAGGTTGCTCGAGTCATTATGGAGCCCAACACAAAAACACTGCGCCTCAGGCTGGAGCTTCAAAGGAGCAGCAAGGTCAAACTATTTTTTTATTTTTTTTATTTTTCCATTTGAAGTCTTCACTGCAGAGTCAGCTAGACCTTATTTATTCATACAGTGCCATGCAATGATATGGATACCTTGGCGTTGGTATACAATAAAAATGTGGATACCCCATTTTTTGTTTTGTCTTTTCACCCCCACAAGCTGCAATGCATTTTATTGTGACAACCCAAAACTGCAGACTCTGTCGTCAAGTCTGACTCCAGTTGGTCAATGTCTGCTTCGCCCAGTTTCTGTGAAATCTGTCAGGATATTTGGTGCTTGTGGATTTCCCTGTCCACTACACGCTGTACGTGTGTGGACGGCGGGTTATTGCGTGGAAGGCTGCTGCTTCCATGCAATAACCCTGCTGGTTCCGACCTGTACCACACCTGAGGCAGGTCCAGGAAACAGGGAGGAGTCACACTGTACCTGCAAATGGAGACAAATCTGGAGCTCAAAGCAATGCATGGGGAGATTTCTGGCAGGATTGCCCTAAAATAGGGGTGGTGTGGTGGTGCAGGGGCAAAGCACGACCCACGAATTGAGGCCTTAATCCTCGTGGCCTTGGTCACAGGTTTGATTCTCGGCCTGGCGACATTTGCTCCATGTCTTATCCATCTCTCGTTACCTTGATTCCTGTCAAACTACTTTCAAATAAAGGCCACTAGAGCCAACAAAACCTTTTTTAAAAAAAAGGATTTCCCTAAATGTCACTCCATCCATCTTTCCATTAACCTGGCCTACTTCCTGGTCCCTGTTGAAGGAAGAAGTCCCAAAGTATAACGCTGCCACTACCATGTCAGTGTTTTAGCTTGTCGCTGTGACAAGATAAAATGTAAAAAAAACAAAAAAAAAAAAAAAATCAAACTCCTCATTTAAATATTGCTTACAGTATTTGTCTGTGAAGGTCTGAGGTTTTCACAAAACAGCTGGAGTCTATATATACAAAACAGCTGGATAGATTAGATTTAGCTCAATGGTATTAGAGCAAAGTTGTTAGAATACAAATACATGGCACACATTTCAAGTGTTTTTTTTTTTTTTCTCCAAAATTGTAAAAACCATGAATGCTTTTCTTTCCAGTTAACATCTGAATGGTACTGTGAGCTGCGGCTCATATTAAAATCTATCATTTCTGGTTATAGTGTGAGAAAATGTGGAAAACATTCAAGAGTTAATGATGTCTGGAAAGCACTGTACTCATCTTCATGATAGGAGAAGCGTAAACAAGTTGCCATACTTCTGATGACCACAATATGACCTGTTGTCTTGACAACAAGGTACAGGGTCTCTCAGCTGGCCATTGAGTTTACCTGGCCACTCATCAGGTATGAAGTGTCTATTCCTCCTGTTAACCTTCAGATTGAGGATAATCGTCCCTTTAAGACCTCGAGGTTCTGTGATCTGCCATCCATTGAACTCACAGGGGATCCAGTTTCACTTCAGGTTGGTGGAAATGGGCACAGGTCCAGATTAAACAAGAGAATCCCTTGATATGTGATTAAAACAGTTAATCTGGATTCCTAAGTGAGGCAGTTATCATGTGCTATGCACACGGTGCCACTCCACAGTCTGAGGAACAGCAGACAAAGTGTAGAGTAGTTATGGGCCTGCTTTAAACTTTTTTTAGGCAGGTTTACTGTGCTTTAAAAAGTATTTGCACTCTTCAGTTTTTGCTTTTCATGGATATTTTTGACGCTTCAGATCATCATCAAGCAACGCAGACAATACCAACTTGAGTAAAAACCACAAGATGTTTTCAGATAATGATTTAATTTAAAGAGGAAAAACAACCCAAATCAACCTGGCTCTTTGTGGAAAAGGTAAATGTCCCTGCTGTGACCTGGACGTCGATGAAGCTGTATCCACTAAGAAAATTCAACTGCAGTAGCCACCCTTAAGCCCAAATAGGGCAGCACTGTGATGGATTTAGACCAAATACTGTAGAATTAAACAAAAGTGTCATAATTTTCACAGTAGCAATTGCTAACACCCTTAAAAAACAATGTGTAAAAAAAGTTGATCTGGGGTTAAGTCACACAAAGTTTTTAGAGTTACACAATTTTGCCCAACTTCTAGTGTGTGTTTCATAAATAAAATCTTATGCATTCACCGTATAAAACGACGTCCCTTCAGCAGTGTAACAGCTTTAGCTCAGATCTCTGGCAGCAGAGGAAGACTTCCTGCTCTATCTTACTTAGCCTCTCCACCTGCAGCTGGCCGGGTCACATAATCAGCTCCCAACAGCAGTCCTGTAGCAAAACAGCTGCGGTTCACTGAGAGCACGGGGAAATTAGCATAAGCTAAGCCCCTCAATTGATCTGTGCGTCTGCACAACGTAACAACATAATCATCTTCAAGCCTTTTAAATGCAGTCTGGTGACCGCCGCAGCTCTCCGGGGTCAGGCACATACCCACACTGCACATAAACACAAAGTCCCTACTTCTTCCTCTCTATCACTATATCTTCCATATGAACACACACACACACAGGTTTGATGCGTGGGTCAGCGCCTCATGTGGTGACAATGTGGGTGGATGGTTCAGCCCATCTGTAAAAGGAGGAAGTGGTGCAGCATACCCTGGAGGAGTAAGGTCCTGGGGAAGAATGTTTATCCTGTACGTAGCCTTTGATCTTTTACTGTTAATCGCTTCCTGCAGCCTGTAGATGAACCAATTGCTACAGAGCAGCAACAGTGCTGGAAGTGACAGACAGTGAAAGAGGAAGGGTTGAAAGATGACATAATGCTCACACAGGTTTGATGAAACATCAAAGATGGGAGTGAACGAATATTCCTGTGACATGTAGAAAAGCGTAAATCCTAACGGAGGATTTCCAGAGGAGCGACAGACAGCTGCAGTACGGCCAGCTGACATGACACATAGAAGGCCCTTAGGTTGATCCACCAGGCAGCAGCTGCGTTTCTGGTACAAATGTAGAAAAAAAACTACATTTCACAGTTGCAGTGTTTTCATTAAATAAGAGGCCTCATTACAAATAAGTTTGTTCTCGCGATAAGTCATTAAAAAACATGATTCATCCTCCAACTACTTCCTGTCATCTTCTTCTTTGTGGGTTGTAACAGGGCAATATCTGCTGGTTGGTCATGTGACTCATGCGATGCGAAAAGAGTGTTTCCACTGCAGTTTTGCCAAACAAGCGAATTTTGATACGGCCCCCCCCCAAAAAAAAAACAACAAAAAAAAAAAAAAACGATAAAGACTTTTTTATCAATAAACAAGAGTTTTTGTGAAATTGGTGCGTTTTCATTTAGCACATTTATTTTCAATTATATGGTCATTGAAAACGCAGCTAGTGGGCTGTGAATGGGGATGATAGTTTGAGGCTATCATAAACCAGATTTTTTCCAGTGTTACGGAACTTTTCACTTCCGAATGATGGTAAATCATTTAACTTAAATCAGGAGTTATGCTGTGTTCCTGTTGAAATCCCAACTTTACAGTTGAAAAAATTAATTGCAACATCATCCAAAATTGTACTTCTGGCTGGGAAAACATGAACAACTCCAACGGGCCTTACAGTAACGACTTGAAAAGGCCAACTTCACTTTTCATTATGGCCGCTCCTTGTGCGAAGAGTTGTAAGCAAGGGTGTCGTATATATACACAACTTCTGGTGTATATAACTTATATACTGCAGCTTGAATAAAATGCAACTACACAGCATTTTTTGAGAAGTCTTGATTGCTTCATGTATATTTTGCACATTGTCTATGACTGTTGCTTGTGGGGAGAAACATTTCAGTAATAGAAAAAAAATGTAAGCAACCTACTTGCAAACTGTATGTGAACAGTTGTATGTAAAATTCATGAGCAGTAAATATTGTCCTAGTATCAGAATTGGACCAAAGAAAGCAAGGCAGTTGCAAGCCTTTAAAATTGCGATGCTTCTTGTGGGTCAAATAGACTAAAAATATTGTAACAGCAGCCCAAACTAATTTTTTTATTTTTTGTTTCAAATTAGAAATAAAATCTTATAATGGATGAACATGAGTACTGATCCTAAAATGTCCAATTAACAACATCAGTAGCTCTTTTTGTCTTTGTCTTTGCTCTGGGAGTACTTTCCTCAACAGATCTCTCTGGTATTTGAGTTTAGCACTTAGTTTACGATTTATGTCGAACATCTCATCAAGCTGTCTCATTAAGTATTTCTGTAGTTCAATACTTCCCAATTCAGGGTCCATAGATTTGGCCTGACACGTACACTTTGCTTGACTTGTTGTGGAATCACAGTGTCCTTGGAATAACTCTGCTTTTCCAAGGAAGCTACCTGTTCACCGTCTTTTGCCGGAACTGAAACATCTTGCCCTTTGATATATTCAGTAAAGAAATTTAGGTCAATGTGAGGTTCTGATTCAGGGAACACCTTCCAAAACGTCTTCGTTCCGTTGCTGGGTAAAGCTGCCTGATAACTTGGTTTTTCCGGCAAAGGACCTTTATTGATGTCACTATTTTCTGTCAAAAACTTTAGATTTTGACAGGGGAAAGATTTCCATAATAGTGGCGTCTTCTTGATGAGCTTCATCTTTGATGTCTGTTTCTCCCCTTTTTGATCCACTTTCGTCTGTGATTTGGAGATGGATTTCTTTTCGCTGACCAGCTGTGTTGTGGAAATCACAGGTTCTTCTGTACAAGACTCCTTTTTCAAGGAATCTTCCTGATCGCCTCCTTCTTCTTCAGGCAGAAAAGTGTCCTGCTTATTAATATTTTCAGCGCAAGACTTACAGGACTCTTCCTTCTCTGGTGTCTCCTGCAGTATGGAGATCGTTTGCTGTTTGGTAACAATTGAAGCGTCTTGCAGTCCAGTACTTTCAGCTGAAATCCTTAAATCAACGAGGGCTTGTTTCTCCAACCAGATTTGAAATGGTATCTTTTTCTTCTTGTTGCGCCTGGTCTTTGGTGGCTGTTCCTCCTCTTGCTGATCCAGAGTCTCTTGTGTTTTGGAGATGAAATCCTGTTCAGTGACCAGAGGTGTTTCCTTGGTGCAAATCTCCTTTTTTAAGGAATCTGCCTGATCACCTTCTTCTTCATGCAGAGAAGTGTCTTGGTTATTAAAATTTTCAGTGCAAGACTTAAAGGACTCTTCCTTCTCTGCTAGATCGATTGTCTCCTGCAGTACGGAGATCGATGCTTTTTCAGTTGCTGGTGAAATGTCTTCCGTTCCAGTACTTTCAGCTGCAATCCTTAGATCAGCAGGGGCTTGTTTCTCCAACCAGATATGAAATGGTATCTTTTTCTTCTTGTTGCGCCTTGTCATTGGTGGATGTTCCTTGGATTTACAGGGCTGTTCCTTCTCTGCTGTATCGATTGTCTCCTGCACTCTAGCGATGGACTTTTCTTCACTGACCAGTGAATCATTCTGCTTTTCAATATTTCCTGCAGAAATCTCTTGGTCAACGGGGACGCGTTCCTCCGACCAGGTTTTAAATGGTACCTGGTTCTTCTCATTGGACTCACTCTCAGGTGTTGGCCTGTCCTCTTTTTGATCCACTGTCTCCTGTGCTTTGGCAATCCAGTTTCTTGCCAGGTGGCTGTTACTCCAACCGCAGCTCCTGTTTTTACTGCCGTTATCAAGCTTTCACAGTTCTGGCAGCACGATCCAGAACCATGGTTCCAGCATGTGGAAGCCCAGTTCCATCTCCGTGGGATAACCACAGATGTGACCAAGTACTTCCAGGTAGTTGCTGCTTTGGACTCCGTCTCCTCCCGCCGTCTGACGGGTTTGCTGAGGAACAAATCCAGTCCGCTCAAGGAGAATCTGCTTTGGCTCTACCAACTGTCAGATGCGGAGCTGGCCGATCACTTGATCTCTCTGAATGGCTGGGGGGATCGCAAGCCCTCCGAGCTGATGGAGAACATGCTGGCATTACTGTGCTCGGGAGATGTTTCCTTCCTTTTTACACATCAGTTTCTGCGCCAGCTTCCTCCACCTGTTCCCACCGCGCTGGCCAGCTCCCCGCTGATTCGGACAAAGGCTTATCGCTCCCTGGCTGAGAAGCGGACCGGATTTTGTTGGCTTCCAGGCACTACAGTGTGAATGCACTTCTACCCGGTGTGACTCAAGGAGAGTCGGAGCCTGTTGATGCCGTGGCTGTGGTGACGGAGCGACGGAAGGACGATGTTCTCTGCTTCTACCATCGCCGGTTCGGAGTGAAGGCGAAGCGCTGCATTCCTCCGTGTTGTACGAACGAACAGAGTGCCGGCAGCTCGGACAAGCTGCTTTTCATCATGGATGAGGTCTCTGGACGGACTTTCCTGGTGGACTCGAGTGCACAGCGGAGCATCATGCCAGTTTCGGCAGCGGACGTTTTGTGCGAAAGTAACGGACCGCCGCTGGACACTGCTAACGGCACCACGATTCGCACTTTTGGATCGAGGTAGGTGACTGTGTGTTTCAAAGGATGTCAGTTTCAGTGGGACTTTGTAATAGCTTCTGTGTCTTTACCAATTTTGGGTGCAGATTTTTTATGCTTTTAGGTTATTAGTACATGTTGCTAATAGCTGCTGAATAGATGCTGTGTCTTTTGATACATACCCCTGTAAACTTGGCGGTCCGGGTCATCGAGCCCTCGCCAACATGCTTCCCACAGGTGATGAGTATCAGCGTCTGTTAGCAGAGTTCCCATCTTTAACGGTTCCCACATTTTCAACTACAGTTTTTAAGCATGGGGTCGAACATTGTATACCTACGGTCGGTTCACCGGTTTTTGCGCGAGCGCGCCGCCTAGACACCGCTAAGTTAGCGATAGCAAAAGAGGAGTTTGCAAACATGGAGCGTCTTGGCATTGTACGGCGCTACAAAAGGCCATGGGCATCTCCGTTCCACATGGTTCCCAAAGCAGACGGGGGTTGGCGACCCTTTCAGCGCCTTAACAATGCAACCAGTAATGACAGGTACCCAATTCCTCACATTCAGGACTTTTCTGCCCGCCTGGCTGGAGCAACTGTTTTCTCTAAGGTGGACTTGGTACGAGGTTACCATCAGGTTCCAGTGCATCCCTTAGATGTACCCAAAACCACAGTTATCACGCCTTTTGGTCTTTGAGTTTTTATGGATGCCCTTCGGTCTTAAAGGCGCAGCGCAGACTTTCCAGCGGCTTATGGATTCGGTCCTGCAGGGTATGCCGTTTTTGTTCGTCTATTTGGACAACATATTGGTGACTAGTCCCTCTTCGGAAGAACACATGGTGCACCTTCGTCATCTGTTTGTTAGGCTCAGTGAACATGGCCTGATCGTGAACCCAGCTAAATGCCAGTTTGGACTGCCTGCTGTTGAGTTCCTGGGACACAAAGTGTCTTCTGAAGGGGCGGTTCCCCTACCTGCAAAGGTTGAAGCAGTTCCCCGCCCTCCCTCAGTGAAGCCCCTGCAGGAGTTTTGGGGGATGGTAAACTTTTATAACCTCATGCAGCTCACCTCAGGCACCCCTTGTATGAAGCACTTGGAGGCAAAAAAGGGGACCAGCAGATAGAGTGGACCCTCCAGAGGGAGCAGGCATTCAATGATGCCAAAAAGGCCTTGGCTAATGCTGCGCTTTGGCCCATCCATCTCCAGTGGCTCCTGTGACTCTAACAACTGATCCCTCTGATTATGCAGTTGGGCAGTTTGTGAGCAATGGGTGGATGGTGCCTGGCAACCCCTTGCTTTTTTTAGCAGGAAACTCCGGGATGCCGAAAAAAAATACAGCACCTTTGATAGGAAACTGCTTGCCCTTTTTCTGGCAACACGCCATTTCCACTTCATGTTGGAGAGTAGGGTCTTTACTGCTTTTGTGGACCACAAGCCTCTGACTTTTGCTATGGCAAAAGTTTCTGAACCGTGGTCGGCTTGGCAACAACAGCATTTCTCTGCCATTTCAGAGTTCACAACTGACATTCAGCATGTAGCTGGCAAGAATAATCTAGCTGACTGTCTGTCCAGAGCAAAGGTTGCTTCTGTGCATTTTGGTGTGGACTACCTCGCCATGGCCACAGACCAACTGACCGACCAGAATATTCTGACCTTTAAAGCGGCTGAATCCAGTTTGCATTTAGAGGAGGTCTCCTTTTATGAGTGTGGCGCAACCCTTATTTGCGATGTCTCGACTGGCAAACCTCGGCCTTTGATCCGTACTAGTTGGTGTTGGTGGGTTCTTGATGCAGTTCATTCCCTTTCACACCCGGGCATTAAAGCGTCTGTTAAACTGGTAGGGGCAAAGTTTGCGTGGCCGGGACTCTGTAAAGATGTACGGCCCTGGACGGCTTCCTGTTTGGCTTGTCGTCGTGCCAAGGTGCAACGGCACACTAAGGCTCCACTGAAGCACTTTCCTGTTCCGCAACGGAAGTTTGAACATGTGCATGTAGACTTAGTGGGGCCGCTTTTGCTTTCCAGAGGTTTTACCTATCTCCTGATGATGGTGGACAGAACTACTCGGTGGCCGGAGGCAGTTCCATTGTCATCACCCACTTTGGTTGATGTGGCTCGGGCATTTATCTCCTCTTGGGTGTCCCGGTTTGGTGTGCCATTGGCCTTGACCTCTGACAGAGGTCCCCAGTTCACTTCAGAGTTGTGGACTGCAGTGGCAGAGAGCCTTGGGGTTAAACTCCACCGTACTGCTGCCTACCATCCGCAGGCCAATGGTCTTTGTGAGAGGTTCCACTGCACAATGAAGGCTGCATTGTGGGCCTTGTCAGTGGATAGTAGCTGGATAGCTCACCTGCCTTGGGTTTTGTTGGGCCTGCGTTTGGCTCCAAAAGAGGCCCTGTGGTTTTCTTCAGCTGAGTTGGTCCTGAGCCAGCCCTTCAGGTTACCAGGGGAATTTCTTCTGGGTCCAGCAGGTTCGGTTGATTCCCAGGGGAGTAGAACAATTCTAAATGGGGAATCTAGATCTTTTGCCCCGTTGGCAGCACATCACAGGTGTTTGTGCCAAAGGACCTAATGTCTGCCGTATATGTATTTCCCAGAATGTGCTTTCTACTGGACTGTCCCCAGGTGGACAGTCCAGTGGCAGTCGATCTGGAGAGTCTCTTTCAATTTCAACCCCCTTTCCTGTGAAAAGAAGCCTTGGTGGCTGACTTATTAAATTCCCTAGTCGTAACCGTTAGGTATTTCAATTGTTTTGTTTGTTGCTGCTGTTTAGTTTTTCCTTTGTTTGTGTTTTCTTTTATATACTTGTGATGCCGTTTCACATGTTATGTGTTTGTGACATTCTGTGTGTTCGGGGGGGGGGGGCTGTGTGGCGGATACAATGTATATATTTCACACCCGAATGTATGCTCTTATTGTGAAGGGGAGTAGGTGAAGCGAGAAGACACCAACGGTTGTCCTTCATTCTATTTTTGGTTTTGGTTGGAAGACATTGAGAATAAAACAAGACTCAAGTTACTTTTTCGTCTTTTTCTGCTGACTTCCACACTGTAACCATTTAATATGGCCTAAAGGTTAGGTCAATGTTTCATTTGGCCATTTTCAACAAGCAATAAAATTATTGTAGATAATTTGGTAAAATCCCGACCCCATTAAGGGACAAGGGTGAACAGAAAATGGATGGATGGATGGAATTTGGTAGAAACATTTTAGTTTTTGGTCCTCTTTTTCATGTAGCTATTTTATTATTATTTGTTCCCTCATATTGAGAGACTAATACTGTTTCAGTCAGACTCCCCGCACCCCTACACTAGAACACTGGATGTGTTCCTGAGAAGCTGCAGAGAAATAACTAGTCTACACCTCTAACTTCCATGTTTTAGGTCAGTGTTAGTATATTTCCCCCCGGTTTATAATTCCCTTTGTCTTTAGTTCGTTTCCTTCTGCTGCTCATCATTCTCCTTTCCTAGCTGTTTCACATTCCCTTGATTAACTCACCTGCATTCAATGCCATTCTCTACTCAACTCATTATATAAGCTCCCTGGGTTTCATTGTTCTTTACTGGTTCCTCCTGTTATTCTGCCAGTGTGCCATGCCCTCTTGTCCTTGTCCAGATATTTTGTTTAAACTATAAAACCTTTACTTTGCTCCTCCTGAGTTCCTTTTTGAATGTTGGTTGTGATTTTATCTTATGCCACGCAAAGCAAACTTTAGCTATGAAATAACTCTTTGAAGAATTAATGATCTTACCGGACATTTAATTTCCCTTTGGGATTAATAAAGTATTTTTGAATTGAATCGAATTTAATTGAATCGAATTGAAACTGAGAAGTTCAAGTCAACAGCTTTAGGATTTTTTTCTCTTACACTCTTACCTGTTCTTTGTTCGCGTTTGTCAAGTTTTTCTTTTTTCCGTTGTTTCTTCAACAAATAGAAAACGTTGTTTGTCAAATTTGAAATGAAGATTTTTTTTTTTTATTGTGAATAAATACTTTCTTCTTCTTTTTTATTTTTTATTATTATTATTTATCTCTGAATCAGATGAGAAAATCAAATTACCAAAACTTACAAGGGCATTTGAAGCTATTTTTATTAGGCCCGAGCTGCGAAGGCCTATTGAAACTGCTCGGTTTCTTAGTTTTTTTTTGTTGTTTTTTTTTTCCACCACTTCGCGCTGCGATTTGGTGCCTTTAACATATTCAAAAACTCACCAAACTTGACCCAAAATTGTCCCCCGAGGAAAATTTTCGGATTCCGGTGGAATCGCAAGCGGGCGTGGCCGAGACCCTCTACAGAGCCCCCTAACGTGAGTTGGG
>CAEGAE010049131.1:0-90355 GCA_903067095.1 Girardinus metallicus
TATATATATATATATATATATATAACCCTCCTAAAACAGCCGAACTGTGACCCTCTTTTAAACCAGACGGACGTTTTTAAAACACCCAGAAACTGCTAGAACGTAGAACGTCCAGCCCTGGCCTCTGCTTGTGTCTCAGCCGCTGTGGGAGCAGCTGCTCGGCGCGTCGGCAGTATGTCAGCTTCCTGGAACTCGTTCAAGAACATTCGGATCTCTCAACAGAACGAAAGGATACGATCGAAGCCGTAGCTCCGTCCAGATGATGGATCACCGTCCGGAGTCTTTCCGCAGCCCGAGACATCTTGCCCGCTACCAGCTGTCCTCTCTCGGATACCGACAGACAAAGGTTTCCTCTATGGTGGTTGTACTGGGGGAAAGGTCTCGCCAATGACATTACACGTACGCACTGACGTCACGTAGCGGTCGCTGCAGAGTTGTTAAAGGTGGACTTTGGGTCGCTGATAGGAAACACTTATTAAGCTTTATTCAGAACATCGAATGTCACATTTAAGGCAAATACGTAAACACAAATAGAAGGGACATTAGTTTTATGCAGTAGTTATAACCACATGAATCCAAATGAATGATCAGTGCCATGTAACTTATGTTGCTTTATATAAATAGACTTTATATAAAGTCCAATACAAGCCTTACATTGCTAACTTCAACTACTCAACCATGTCGTGAGTTTTATCATCTTATTATTTGTTTTTGAGAAGGAAAACAGTTTTTTTATGGACACAGTATAGAGCAGAGATAGTGGCCAAAATGTGATTTGTTGGCGGTTTTGTTTCAAACTATTTTTCATAACTTGTATACACTGAATAAAATAGAAATTGCGCATTTTCAATGAGAAACTGTTAAAATAAGTTCCCAGCAGGGGGTGCCACAACACAACAAAATGAACTTCCAAGCCACTTTCGAAGTGCGGTGAAGAGTAACAAGAATGAAAACTTAAAGTCAAATTAACAATATTAGACAGAAAATAAAATGCTTTTCATATGATCAAGCATCATGAAATAGTATCAAATATTATGGCTACTATCAAAATAGTTTTGATAGTCGTGACGTAGTTTTTGAAATCATATTGTGACTTATAATTGTATTTGTAAAACACTGAGAGCTAAATGAAGAACTTCATGAAGGGGATGTAACATAGGACAGTCTAATCTCTTGGATGTATCTGAAAAAGAAAGTGATTTAAGATAAACTATAAAGACTAAACTTATTTTCATAAAAAATTCAGACACCTTACAAACGACCTAATCTTCTTTGGTTAAATTCAGGTCACTCAGTAACAGAGGTGCCCAAAGGTCAAATGACAGCTACTGTCAAATGAACAGTAGCTGTGGGCCACAAAAGATTATTTAATAAAAAATGCAAAAACAATTTGTGGCTTCAAAAACACTTGGTTCATTTAGCTCAGTTAAATAAATCTTCAGTGGAAGTTAGCATGAAAGATACCAATAAAACTTGGCTAATAAGTGAAAAATGTTTTATGCTTTCCATGTTAGCAAAATTTGAATTTGTCAGTTCAAAGGAACTGTGGACACTTCTGCCCTGCAATGGTTCAGCGAGATCAGTGTGTTTTGGGTCATTACCATGTTACAGGCTCCTGTTATACTTCAACTTTCGTTTTTTTTTCTTTTTACTTTGTCATGGTGGATAAACAGACCATGCCCTGCTGCAACAAACCGTGACACCTCCATGCTTTACAGTCTTTAAGGGGGTTTCTAGCGTGCTGCGTTTGTTGCTAAACATGTCCTGTGCTCTGGTGCCAAGTGATACATTTTAGACTCATATATAAAGTTACTATGTCTACATTCTTCAGCCTAGTCTCTATTTTTCTTAGCGCAACGACTTCCTCTTTGAATTTGACAGTTAAACTTGTGCGCCCTCTTCGCTTTAGTTACACCATTGGCGTTTTAATGTGAACACTTTGACCGGAAACGCAGAAACCGCTTTTATTTTGAAATCTCTCGCAGAAAACAACACACAAGGCGGCGAGAGGCGTGGTTTTATTTTGAAAAGTCGACGGAAATTCGTCTCACCTCGCCGTGGGACTCTGTAGCTAGCGGTTGCACCACTCCCGTGTCTGTCGACGTTAGGTCCTCCTCCAGCGTCTTTAAACTGCCTCCGCCGCCGAACAAACGACATTTTTCGGGCACCTCGTTTACAAACACGCCTCCCTTTATGTGTGTTTCCGAGGATATTTATCTCTCTGTGGGAGCCTCTGGTACATAACGCCAAAACACAAGCGGAGCTGTGTTTTTTTCTTTTCTTTTTCTTTTTGTAAGAGCCACTGCTGACCGTAGTGGGCGGATAAAGGCAAGCCGAGGAGGGCATCCGGCCCTGGCAGCTCCGGAGAGTCCTTCCTGGAGGGACAGGATTCACCATTTTCAGGTAAGTCGAGCTCAAATGTCCTCGCGCAGCCTGTCCGATAATGGACACGGCGACGTTGCCTCTGCCTCGACGGGAAAGGACGAAGTGTTAATAACTGGCTGTGTAGTGCGTGGGGATGAGAACGAAGAGGAAACTGTAGCTGAGAAACAATTCAGCCAGAGCAATGCCATTGTGCGTGCTGTGTTCACCTCATTATCACAGAGATGCCGTTGGTTTGTTCACGTTACATTTACAAAAAAATAATTTTAAACGCACAAATACCGGAACAACATGGATGGTGGTTGCATCTTTATGCCGTTTTTTCTGTAATCAGACATCTTTCTAATTTAAGATAAACAAATTTCGTTTTTATACTTAATACATGTTACCATAATAATGCTGCTCTATTTCACAATGCCTTCTAACTGGAGGGATCTTAAAAGTATGCAAACTGCCCCCTAGCAAGGGCTGCTTCCAGTCACAAGTGGGTGTTTACTTCTAAGCCTCCAGCAACACAACACCTTGACCAATGAAAGTCATTTTGCTCCGAGCCTGAACTTCTTCCTCCTGTTGCATTAGAACCCTGTTGATGTTTATTAAGGCACGTTAGAAGCAGCCACGCTCTCTGCATGTTTGCCCTCCTCATTTGTGGATACATGCATCAGCATTAGGAATGCACCACCCCTGCTGTCTCCCTGGCAACGCTGAGATGTTGTAAAAGGGTGCAATCTTTCCAGAGAGCAATCTGTGTTTGAACGATATCGAAACGACTCTGCTGAACAGTTTTCATCAGTCCATATGAAGGAGTGATGATGATGATGATGTTTTCATGCTATTATTATTATTTTCATGTCCAGTTTCATTTACATCCGTTGTCCTTCATCTGGAACAACAGGATGTTGTTTTTTTTTTTGTTTTTTTTTGCATTGCGTGGATCTGAATATGTGTGTATTGACCCACATGGAGATCTAGGCTGTGGGTTGTGGAAGTGACGCCCCCCCCTCCCTGGCTCCTCCCCCATAGGATGGAGTAATTGCCCCTCTCTGTGTCTGTGGGGCATAGGCAGCATTAGTATTGATCGGCCTCTGCTTTATGGAGCATATAGAGGGAACATAGAAACTGCTTGCTGTGATGAAAGAACAGAAAGTCCCACTCTCACTTTCTATTCTTGATATATTTTTGGACAAATAAGGGTAGTGTTGGTGTGATATGGTTGGGGCTTCAGTTAGTTTTTTCATTCCGTGTCCTTAAAAAAATATATATATATATATATATGAGAGATAGGTAGACGGATATATTTCTATATTTTAATTTAAAAATACTTTATTTATCCTAAAGGTTGTAACTTGTTTGATCAAAGTATCTTCAAAGAGTGGCGGGCGGGAATGCTGCGGATGAGAAGCATCTCCTGTAGCAGTCAATCTTCCAACAAATCTGAAGACGCCTCTGCTGCTTTATGATAGTCTTGTGCTAACAGCTCGATTTCCAGCCAACAGAGACAATATTTCACAGTTCCCATTGACCATATAATTGCTCAAATTGAAATCACAAAAATAAAATTGCTTAAAGGAAACACGCCAGTTTTTAAAAAAAAAAAAAAAAAAAAAATCTCACGTTTCACCATAAGAAGTTTTTTGCGCTAGGATGAGGTGAGTTTTCCAGCCACATTGAGAAAGCTGTATTTTGCTAAACTACAACGAAAACACTTTTTTGCATCACACGAGTCACATGATCAACAGCCAGATGTTACCATCACCAGAAACAACAAAGAAGACAACAGGAAGTTGTTGGAGGATGGTGGTTTGTCTTTTTGCCTGATGGCTCCATCAGGCAAAAAAAAAAAAAGGTATTGTTAGTTTCATCTTCCCAGAGTAGATTTCTTGTTTTGGGGAAAAAACAACAACAACTGAGTCTCAACCTTTCTTTGTGTGATGTGCTCCGAATTATCTTATTATTTGGTTATAGTGTAAAAACACAACGCAAGTTTTTGAGGTGATCTTGTTGAAATGTTTCAGCTAGGATTATGGAGGCATATCAGTGAACGAAACAGTGTTTGTATCGATGGCTGGAACACTGGAGTCTAAAGGTGAGCCTATCTGAACTTCTGGCCATCAGCCTGCCTGAAACTCTGTTGCTATTGGCAACCAGTCCAGAAGCTTGCAGCGTCTTTTTCTCTTTTTTTTTTATGTAATGCCTAGTTGAGCCGATGTTTTATTGATCAGAGGAGTATGTGTGTGTATGCGGTATTTGTGTGGCTTTTGTCTTTGGGCCTTTCAGACGACCCATTAGTCTAAAAGCAGAACATATTCAAAAAAAAAAAAAAAAAAATCAGAAAATAGTTCCTTCCACTTAGTGTGTGTGTTTTTTACTTTAAAAGAAGTGCAGAAATAGAGCAGATTCTTCCTCACTGCTGACTGTAGTGTGCTGCAGTGGACTTCCATCTAATTTTTAGACGTTTTTGCTGTCTGGTTCAGATTTTCATGCCAGATGTTAAAGTTGTTCAACACTTTTCTTTGAAGAAAGATCCTCACACTTATAAACTAAAAAAAAAAAAAAAAGAAGTATGTCTGACCCTTTTAATGTTTTGCATCTAACAAAATCAAACTTATTTTGTTTGCTTCAATAAAATTTTGCATGTTTTAGTTTGTTGTTTGAACAAATAACACAATGTCATGAATTTTTTAATTTAATAACATATATATATATATATAAAAAATAACACAATTGCTTTTAACTTGGCAACTTTGGCCCTCAGGACAAAAAGTCTTGGTTAAGATTTTAATGTCCTGTTCACAAATGTTGAAACTTGTAAAGAAAAATCCGGAAATCGGCCACAGATCTCCGATCAGTGCGTCTCCAGAGCTAGCCGTTAACTTCTGCTACCAGTGTTGGCTAATCTGTGCATATATAATAGGCTAACAGAGTTTTCTGCTACAGGTACAGACTGTTCATATTCTCTCAGTAGTAATAATAATCTAAAAAAATCAAGATTGCTTTAAATTGCTCTTAAAGACCAGAAAAGTACCAGTTAATCATTTGGAGACTACCTTTCTTTTTAAATTAGCTTTTTAACACAAAAATCAAATTGTTTTCACGATTTAGACATCCGCTCTAACTCTTATTGTGCCAGTTGTTGCTAATAATGATGATAAAACCTTTACTTTCTTCCTGTATATTAATGTATTTGTATGAGGAGACGAAAATGGAACAAAGTTTTTGACATGATCTCTTTCTGTCCATGTAGTTTCCCTTCCTACATCACAAACTGGAGGTTCTAATCGTCGGCTTGCATTTGAGGGCGATCCATTTATTCCAGGGCTTTTCTGCCTCAGTCCAGTTTGTATGGGCAGACTCACACAAGCGGTCGTCCATAGCTATACGAACACACACATACGCGCACACACCACTGAGAAAGTTATGTTAGTCATGCAAGGAATGTCAGTTGTTGGGAGCACATTGTCTTTTTCTTTTTCTTCTTTTTTGCACAAAACCCCAGAGGAGGAGACTTTATTTACTGTTGTAGAAAAACCCATCATATTGCATTCGTTTGTGCTGTTTTGCGTGAATTTGTCGGCTCATATTCTAACTTCATGCGTCTTTGTTCTCTGCCGTCAGTCCTTGGACAATTGCCCTTTTCCAATCTCGTAAGCATGTACTCTGGTGTGTGTGTGTGTGTGTGCTTCCTGCACGAAGGATGAGCGGGGTGAGATCGGCTCCTAATCCCGAGATTAGGCCGTGGCGTCGTAAGAGCAGCAGCAGACGAGGATTAAACACACTCGCATACACACACTCATAAAGGTTACACTTTCAAATAAACATGCTGCTCATTCATAAAGTTGCTTTCCCCTCTCTGTAAACTCAAGTGGTGTCATTTGACAGTGAAATATTCATCACAGAGATGAATATTTCAGCGGATGGAGTTTCACTCTTCTTACTCTGCCTTCAAACTACATCAGTGAAGGTTTTCAATCTGGTTTTCCTTTTTCTCATTTAAACCTGGGCTCAGTAGCCTGATGAAGCATTAAGTTATAAAACCAGGTAACCCACCTGAAGTCTGGCTCCTCCTGTCCTTTTCTTTTCAGAAACTTGTTCATTCTGCTCCTGCTATGCTTTTCTGCTGGCTTGAGAAGCAAAGCAGGTTGATAAATTTAACTGGCAGCCAATCAGAAAGATGAGCATGGCAAATTTCAATAAGTTAGTTTGATTTATATTTTAAAACATATCAGATTTTATGACTGTAAAACATTATTATGATAAAGACATGTATTAGATTCAATATTTTTATATTTTAGAAATTTTTTTTATCATCCTTCCAACTTTCTGAGGCCTTCTTAAAGCCCTTTGCTGGTCCCACAGTGGGCTGCGGCCCACACTTTGAAAAACACAAAAAGGCACAAGTGTCACATTGTTTTCTGACAAAGCCAAGGGAAATTTAAAGCCATAATGAGTTTGTGACCAATGCAACATTTGAGTGGTGCTCACACCCTGAAATGTTATTGGTGTGACAGAATATTTTTGTTGTGCATGTGAGATGCCTTGGAGTTGAATAATTTAGATTCTTTTTTTTTTTTTTTTTTTTTTTTTTTGCACAAAAAGTTTTCTCAGCAATTTGTTCATGGAAGCAGTGAACCTCCATTAGCCATATGTAAGACTTATATATACATATATAAATATATCTGCCACCAGATTGATGATCAAAGTGCTTCTCAAATGATGCAGCAATAACCCAATAAAATGGTTGGTTAATTTCCTGCCAATCTATGCAGACACTTTGTGTGCGCCATTGAAAATTCATCTCATGATGCTGACGGGTCTGATTCTCTGCTACCTGCTGTAAGTATTTCATTATGCAGTCTATAAATGTTCTAGACTGCATGCTGGGAATTAAACTTTCCTCTCCAGGTGTAAAAATAAAGGAGACGGTGATGTGCCAGCCAAAGTGATGTACCCCGGGCAATCTCATAGAATATAAAGATTTCTTTACTGGTTTTACTTCTCAAGTTTAGAGTCACAATGAATGATCACAAATTATTGATTCAAGCTGATAATCAGAGATTCTGAGCTGACATTTGTTTTTAATGACAAATGTCGTCATTGGTGGTTGGATTCGCATCATGACCCTGGCTTTAGTGGATCAGACAACCCACTGACACAGGAAGTACATGGTGAGGTGTTAACTGTGTTATTCTGACCCCTGCCAATTTTGGGGGTCATGGCTTCCCTTTTGAGATAAATGTTCCAACCACCTGAACTCTTTCTGCTAACGACTTGAAGCTTTTAAAGCCTTTTCATCCTGATGCACCTCTATTTAGGTCAACGGTGACCAAGCTGTTTTTTTCCCCTGTTTTTGATGTTTAATTCAGCAACCCATTTCCTTCACTGCAGAGAGTAAATGTATCTGCTTTCTATAGCTTAATAATTCAAAATACATCACTAGGTTTTCATTGTGCCCTTTCAAGACACACTACTGTAAATACAACTGCTGGGACAACACGTCTCAGAAGCCCCCTGTGCAGAGTGTTTCTCGTAAATTGTGGCTAGCTAGTGACTAATAAATTTAACTGGCAGCCAATCAGAAAGATGAGCATGGCAGATTAATATTTTCTTGTAAGGTAAGCTTAAAGTATTGGCTATTTCTGGCATTGTGACGCCAGAAATGTTGTAGAATTTTTAATGAGTTTCCAAAACAAAAACGATGAAGAGGCAAGCTGTCTTTGTGAATTTATTCTTTGCAGCTTTCTCTACTTTCTGAAAGCATATTTCTTAAAAAAATAAAAAAAATTAAAAGCCTTCAAAATAATTGCTGATGGCAAGTATTTTGTGGATTTTGGAATTCTTCTTCTCCCTAATCTCTCACATCAGTTCTTTTGGCAGTACTCACTTCAGATTGGACTCATTTTTAAAATCTTATGACAAAGTGCTGATTAGTTGAAATGAAATTTACTTGAATGAATTTTAATATCCGACCATCTTACCCCAGAGCTTAAAGGTGACCTCCTACTTCGGTACAGTCAGTTCCACTGAAAGTCAAGTTATGATTAAAGGTCAGACTGATTTGGAGCAAACGGCCCCAAATCTCGGTGGAAATGAAAAGGCCATTATGCTGATCATTTATACCAGATGTTAAATGCATTTTTTTAAAACTGTAGATGAGTGATTATAGACTGATATTTAATTTGGCTTTATTGCAATAACCTCGCAAACGCTGCATATGCCAGTGGCATCCAAACCTTTGCACAGCAGGCCAAATTCACAAGTTAAAGGTACTCAGAGGAATCATTTGTCCTGTCAAATAAAAACACAAAACTATTTTGTTAGAAATCTTGACTGTTTAGCTGCTCAGCAATAAATTAAATATGCAAAATTTAATAAAACAAAGTAGAAAAGAGGACATTTTTATAGGGGTGAAAAACATACCTGGCATGTTGCCTTGTTTTGAGAAATCCTTTAATCTCCATGGTGACCATTCAGCTATTCAAAATACTTGGGTGGACGTAGCACAACCTTCAAGGAGCTGCAGTTTCCAAGCTTACGACCTTTCACCTTACAGAGCACCTCTCTTCCACGACTCCTCCAGACTAGCCAGCAGCAATTAGCAAACATCTGGTGGAACTGTTCATCTGCTGAGCTCATTATAGGAGCTGCTTCTCAGTGCAACATTGATAAGATCATTGTTAAAGGGTTAATGGAGGAGCCATTTTGTGATGACTTCCTGAAGGTGGACTGTTAGAACAAGAGTTTCTTAAAGAGACAAAGGCCTAATGTCAAGGTGTTAAATCAGGAAGTAAATATCTTTTATGTCACATTTGATATATACAGCAGTTTTATAATAACTGAAGGTAATGTAGTTACTTCATACTTTGCTTATAACTGAACTCTAAAGCATCAAAGCTGATCGTTACTGCTTGTTCCCCAGTTTCCAGCAGTATGAATGGACTCACACAGAGCGAGTCCACATCTCATATTTGGCAGCTAAACTTTAAGTCAAAGCTAGCCAGCCAGGTTGCTAATTTGACAGTAGCTGTATTTGTAAAACACTCTACTAACAAAACATTCATTTGATGGAGTCGTTTCCGCGTCCGATAGACACGGCGGCTATAATTGGTACCTTTCTGTAACGTGATGGAAGCAGCAGAGCGTCGGCACCGAGCACAGTCAGCTGTAGGCGTCATCCTGTTCCCGAGTACACCCCGTCCAACATGACTCTCACCATCTGCCCGCTTCGCTCAGACCTTTTCTCTCCACCACTTCTCCCCTCTCTGCAACAACAGAGCAGATTCCACCGGCTGTTGGATTGGAGTCAGCTGTGCTTACATGTTGGTCTTCACATCTCCCACTCCTCTGAAGATCAGCTGGCGGAACCGGCCGTTTCACGGTCCTGCCTCTGCCTGCTCAGTTTCTTTTTTAAGCTCCAAAAAGGAACATTTAATTACACCCCCTCTGCCTCCAGCGCCTCTCCTCCCGCCGGGCTAATCATCACCTCTCAGACAGGCGTTATCTACAATCAGAGCCAATAAAGTGCATTGGAAGTTCACAGGAAACAAAGGCTTTTTCCCACCGCAGTGTTGGAGCATTCAGTAATCAAACTCTCCATTGATCTGCTGTGTACTTTTTCAACAAATCCTGAAAACGTCCTAACTACACAGACTTGATGAAGAGTTATTGAGTCAGCTTTTGGTGATTCGACTAGCTAGAGCTACGTTCACACTGCAAGCGTTGATGCGTGAACAATCTGCTGCCCTGCAGTGACCTGCAGGCGCAGAAGATGTTCAGTTAAGGCCAGAATTATTACCCACCCTGATGAAATCACTCAGAACTCTTACTATTTCCATGGAAATGGCCATTAAAAAAATTTATTCACACTTGCATTTATTTTACAAAAGCAGAAGAAAATCCTCTACAAGGTCTGATCAGTGGGTTTTATTGATGCGCTGAATGATGACAAAAAAACAGAACAGTGACAAGGCCAACATTGTTAGACTTCTTATGCTTTCTAGACAACTCTGACTATTCAGTTAGTTTAAAGCCATATCTGAATAGAATAGAATAGAAATGAAGCGCTCTTTACTTTAATGCAGTGCGTAAATTCAAGTGTACAAGCAGCAAATTAAAGGTAAATATTAAGGAGATCCATTTTTTTAACTAAAGTACATGTACACATATATGGTGTACTCTGTTTAAAAGAAATCTGCAGTAAAAAACAGACTTTTTACATGAAATGATAAAACAGTCCAAATGACAGTGGCGATGGCTATAAAGCAGAGCTGCAGCTGCCGTTTCTTTAAGTATCCCATTGTTCTAAAAAACGGGATAATTGGACACTAGCCACATTACATACATATAGTTTGGTCGCTTGAGTGCAGCTCTCTCCTCTGGAATGTGTCGTCTGGTGTTTCCCAGGCACACATCGAGACAGGAAAACACACATTCCTGGATGCTGCTCTCATCCAGCCGTGTGTATGTGAGCGGCGGACGGACCAGGCCGGAAACGTCTCTTTAAGTCTCGGTAATCTGATGTACACAGAGACAGAAAAATCAGGGAGCAGACTGGCCAGAGAAGATGGAAATGCTTATGGTTGGTTAACAACAGGTGGAATGTTTTCCTCAGTAACCAAAGGAAAACGTCCTTAGTGTAGTTACCGGTAAGGCTTTCTTTTTTTTTTTTTTTTTTTTTTTACTGCCTTGACCTCCTAAAATCCATCCTGACATGAAATGTGAACACACTGTTCACTCTGGTGAGCTTTAAAAAGAAACTGCCCAGACAACCATAGAATGTAGAGACCACAGAAGTCGGATTTATCATTTTGGCCTGCTGCAGCTGCTTTGGCTAGCTTTGGTAACAAAAAGAAATGCGCTCGGCGATTAATAAGCACCATAAAAAAGCCACCGCATCATTTAGTTGGAAATGACATTTTATTGCAAACCGGACACCAAAATAAAATGTGGCCTTCCTGAAGGATCCGAGTTCATGTCCGTCATCTCCTATGTTTTTTTGAAGTCTTTGACCTGCAGCTTTAATTGCCACATTGTAGTTTTATATTTAAGAGAGGAAATAGGCACAATGTATAAATTGAAGAAGACAAGCTTTCTCTATAAGTTAGGCTGGTTTGGTAAACTTTCCAAAACGACCAGTACCAAATGAATTCTAGCTTTGCTGTTGTAAAATAAATAATAAATCCATAAAAATCCTTACTACATTATTTCTCTTTCAAATGCCCCTTTTCTGTCTCTTGTGCTTACTCTGGCTCTTGTTCTTGGTTTTGATTTTATTTTTCTGTAAATACATCACCAAAATTGAAAATAGCCGACTCAGCCTTTTCCCACCAGTCGCTACTTCCCCACCAAAGAGGGCCGTGGTTAAACTGAAGTTTAAGGTGGTTTCTGACATCTGACTGTCTGAACGGCCGGGTCACTGGATGGAACCTTTTGAGCTCAAAACTTACAGATCTCTGTCAGCAGCTGGATTCCAGATGAATCTTTTAATTATTTACAGTGGAAACCAGAAGTTTACATACACAGCATAGAGATATTTTTTTCCCCTCATGTCTGAAGTTAAATCAAAGCCAACTTTTCCATTTTAGATCACAATAGTTTGCTGGAGTTCTGGTCCATTCCTCCTGACAGAACTGGACAAAAACACAGTGCAGTTAGTTCAGTTTCTTGGCTGGCCCTGCTGTTAGTTTGTTAATACAGTGAAGGACAGTAGCAGGTTTGTTTTACTTTAATTTCTTTCATTGGCATTATTTGAAACTAGCTCAGTAGAAACGCTGACGCCAAGTTATTTGAAATCAAATAACTTAATTACGCACATAGTATCATTTTAAAGCACAATGAAGTAACTGTTAACTGCTGTTAACAGTCAATTGTTAAGCAAATATTACTTTGACTTTGAAATTTAGTTTACGCTGTATATGCCAAATATGACTTAAAACCAATTTTACTTAATGCCGTAAAATTGGGCCTCTGTCTCTTTACAAACTCCTGTTCTTTCTCAAAACCCGCCTTTGGCAAAGTTTTTAGCAGCGTTGCATTGAGAGGTAGCTCGTATTATGAGAGATGCTGCTCTGATGAGGAGCTGCGTCACCCAGGTGAAAGAAAAGCACAGTGGTTGACTTTTAGACCTCTGACGAGGTTGATAACATCGGTGGATAAGATCGACTTCACGTGTGAACATCGGCTGATCTCTGATCTCCCAAAATTAAGGTAATAGGCACAGATAAATTGGTGCACCCCTATTCATAATGATATTCACACCTAATGCTCACTATGGGTTTGCTGTAGAAGTGGTGTGAAGAAGTCGACTAGAGCCAACCACAAACACTAAACTGTGGTGTTTAAATCAGAGCCGTGAGCCGACGCATGCAAACATCCTGTGTGAGGCGAAGCTGCAGGATGATCACTCTGAGTGACTAAACGTTTGCATTCCTTTCTTTAGCCGTGTTTGTTTAGCCACAGTCTGCCTCTTTCCTGATGATGCGGACAGAGTAGTGTTACCTGTGAAGCAGAAGAGGACCCGGCTCTCCGCTGAGCGCTCGGCCTCCTCCTAACGCTGTGTGTGATTATAGGTGACGTGATAAGAGGATCAGCTCTCCTGCACGTGAACTCTGTTTTGTAATTGGAGGATGAATAAAGTCTGTTGCCTTTGGTGTGACCTCAAGCTTCCCCTGCCGGCTCACACACACACTCATACACTGTACGTATATCTCTGTTGAGTGCATTTCAGTCTCAAGCCTCAGCTTCTTCTTGCAGCAACCGGAGCGTCTGGGCGTACAGTCAAACCTTTCCTGTCAGCTGAGTTCTCTGTGTGGCTGTGGCCTGCGGTCTTTCATCATGTGGCAATAGATTGGTGCTGTAATGATGCACCCTGTGCATTTGTTTGTTTGCATGTGCAGAATATGAGAAATGCTGCAACTGTCTTACCTGAAGGCAACATTTCTTCATTAATCTTGCTGATCTGTGTTCTTTGTTTTCATGGCAGCTTGTCCTGTTTTGATATACCACGTTTGGAGGCATTGACGTAAACCCAACAGATGATACTTTGGAGGTAATTTGCTGCTTTTTAAAAAAATGGTTCTCTCTGTATCACTTGCTCAGCAGCCTCCCCTCCAGGGTTTCCTAGAGGATGCCAGTGCCAGATGGGGCATAAAAGCCCTCCTGTTCTGGGTCTACCCCAGGGCTCCCCACAGTTGGATCAGTTGGGCCTGCCCACCCCCCCAAACTGTGTCTTTGCTTTGTAAAATGGCACCAGCTTTCCTCCTAGAGGCTAACCTCAGCCACAGTTTAAACTCAGTTTTCTGGAAAACCGTCGTTCACATTGGTCTTTTTTTTTTTTTTCCTTCAATGTCTTCCTTTGTGTTCCAACAACAACTTCAAGACTTGGCACTGACATTTATAACAACTAGGAGTCCATCCTTCCCACAAATCACACTTCCATAATGACAGATAGTGATGCAGTTTGTCACATTTATGTGACGTTTTACATTCCTTTGTGTTGGTGACCTGCTTAGCTGTGTAATGAGTTTGGACTTCAATTGGTCATCTCTAATTAAAAATCTAAAAAATCTTGCCATCACCTTAGTTTCTTCCCAATATGCCATTTTGTTGGTTTATTGAAAAGCCTGTCATATGGGAGCTAAAGTGAAGAATTGTGGAACATCAAGTACTGTAATATCTTTGAAATTTGTGTGCATGTTCACCACTGTCAGGGCAAGCAGTGGGCGATATGAACTTAGGATTTTATCACAATATTTTTCAGTACAACTGTGACTAATGATGCAAATTAGGATTAAGAAATAGCGGAGAAAATATCAAAACTAACACTTTAGTAAGTGTTGACATTAACTGAAGTCTATTGTGACAACGATAAATCAAAATTCTTCTCATGGTAATATATTTTTTGCGATAAACACCCACCTTTACTCAAGTTGGGGTTTTAGTTTTGCAATAATAATTATTTAGTCAGTCACTAATTGTGCAAGTTCATTCCAGCAACGGTGTGTGCCAACCTTGTGAAGACTTACAGAAACCATTTGACCTCTGTCATTGTCAACAAAGGATATATTACAAAGTATTGAGATGAACTTTTGTTATTGACCAAATACTTATTTTCCACCCTTATTTGCAAATAAATTCTTTAAAAATCAGACAATGTGATTTTCTGAATTTGTTTTTCTCATTTTGTCTCTCATAGTTGAGGTCGACCTATGATGTCAGTTACATGCCTCTCATCTTTTTAAGTTGGAGAACTTGCGCAATTGGTGACTAAAACTTTTTCCCCCAGAAGGCAGATGTGAAGAGGTTATTACACACCTGCAAAGCTTAACAAACATATTCAGTACATGGGAGTTAGTATTATTTTGGACATTGTTAGTTTTCTCGACAAGCTGAGGCGTCCTGATCGAGCAGCATGTCGGCAGGATAACCCGACACGTGCTCGATTCTGCTGCTCATCATGTAAAAACTTTCTATTTCGTTCACTTTCACTTCTTCTTCAGAACTCTCCCCTCGAATATTTTCTCACTGCTCGTTTGTTCTTCCTCTCCTCCCTCGCGTTCTCACCCCACAAACACGTTTTCACCCTTTGTCTCACTGGAGGTTTTCCTATCGATGTGACCACGTCGGGCTTTCTGTGGGGGTCATTCCAGCTCACCCCTCTGGCTCAGTCATACTGAAGCTCCTCGTTTGGTTTCCTCCTGACCCAAACAAAGGGTCTTTCAGTGGAAAGCGCCCACTGCGCTGGGCAGTGGCACTGATGTTCTGTTTGTGCATGTTCTTTGCACAAACACGTACTTGTGACTGTACTCAGCTGGGTTTGGATGGAATGGGTGCTCGGCGGCCAAAGACGGCGGCAAAGATCCAGCTGCCATTTTAGGCCTGTTCACCGTGTTTTGCAAAAGTTACACATTCTGTCGCTAAAAATATAATCTTAATGTGTTTAGATGGGACTCGGTAATAACTTAATTTGTTTCTGTAATGAGAAACAGAGCGATTATATTGACATTTTCTGAGACGTTCCTGTACTTGACTAAGCAGAAAGCAGTTAAGTATCTAAATGCACCATAGAGCTGTTAGGCTGTAGGAAGGTGAGACCCCTGCAGTCTGTTTGAAGTCTTTGTGTTGGACCCAGTGGTGCTTTGATGGCAATGTATAGCAGGGAGGCTCCGGGGTGTGTGCACCGCTGTGATCATCACATCACAGGGCTGACTGATGCTAACCTGAGGCACCATCATCATCATCACCCTCAGGTATCTTGGCTTTTATTACACCACCTATGTGGGTTCCCTTGTTTTTTTTGTTTTTTTTTCTGTGAAGCATTTTTACTTTTTCAGCTGGGTCCCTTGGATTCCATGGGTTGATGTTCTGCTCTCCATACAGTGTAGGCAGTGAACAGGCTGCGAGGGTGGGAGGAAACGGTCAGGGTTTGTGGACAATTGAAGGATTACATAATTTGCAAGTGTTGTGAAACCAATGTGGAGAATCAGGTGAGCCGTAGCTGGAACAGGAGAAACGTAAAAAATATTTGATCCCGTCTATGACTGGATCAGTGTGGTTCTATGGTTTAATGTGAAAAATGTCTGTTCTACTCGTTCTTTTCACGTCAACACCTTACATCTTTCACATGCACTATTATTATCCCTCTCAAAAAAGAGTAAGACGATTATTAATAGATATTTAATAATTAAAAAATAAATTGTAATGCAAAACGGTAACAGGTCAAATAGATGTTCAAACTTTGCATGTTGATCTCCCTGTATGTACATGTGTGCATGCATTCTGATATGGACATAGACATGTATTATCAAAAGATTGAGCTTTGAATACTAATGCAAATGTGATTTGTTGAGTTCATTTTTAATGTATATGCAATAATATATTTTAATATTTTTAAAATATAATATTTAATAATGGTAAGGATCTTCGATAGCAACCGGTCTTGTAATAAATCTGAGGAGGCCTCTAACTGAAGACTGTTGTGAAAAACTAACGGCTTAATTTCTGGCCAGCAGAGATGATGAACAAAAGTCAACAAACAGAACAAATCAGAAGCAGCAAAACAGAGCTCCTCCAACATGTTACCTCCATAAGGTTAGCTAGTGCTAACCTAGCACAGCTAGCGCTCCTAAAAGTGGTCTTACAAATTGAAAGACCATTTTCTCTTTGTTAATCTTGTGGCCAAATATTTAATAAATGCCCATCGTGTTCAATGATCACCTTGATTTTTGTAGCGTTGTCCTTTTACTTTTTCTGGTTGATGCCTGCCTGACCTATTGAACATTTGAATTGGCTTAAACTTAACATAATGGACTTCATGATGGTTGTTTATTGAACATTTAATATGAGCTCTAGAACTCAATGAAATAAATAAAGAAAGAATAACATTATATATATTTTTTGATTAATAAAATGTCGAGTGTATAAACTGTATATTTACATAACTCAGATGCTTGGTGGCTGGTGTCAGTGATGTCAAACTGACCTCCAGTATATCGTTCATATTAGGAGAGATATTTGAGCAAAGGAGTGGTGTGATTGCTTTTTGAGTTTATCCAGCCATCTTTTATGTGCGCTGGTTTCAAACACATAGTTGTTGGAACAAAACTGATCCAAATCAAATCTGACATAAAAGCTTTTAAAGCGCTGAATAGCCACATGGCTAATGTAAGCGTGAATAAAACCTTGGCATTGATTAATGGGTGTCTTTAACACATGAGAACATTTTTTTCCCTTGGGCCTGGTTTCGTCCCATCTTCCTAAAAGATGGAGATGATTTCATCTATTTTAAACCGGTTGTGATTCTCATATGAGTGCCTATTTTAAGCAGCGGTTCTTAACATTGTTAGCTGCTGGGTCTCTTTATAGGAGATGGTGTTGCTGGCGACGGGTCGACTCCGCTCTGTTCATTGTTCCTGCTCTGATTCTGTCAGAATAAACATCTGTAGCTCTCTCAGAGCTATTTAAAGGGGACATGTCCATCTGATTTAGGATGAGAAAAACTGCATCTGCTCAAACGTATTATCTTTGTAATGTATACTCAGCACAAAACAGATGTGTTTTTCTTTGTTGAAGTTTTTAAGCAGCCTGTTTCTTTCCCCTTAAATGGTGCCATAAGGAGTTTTATGAACCCCATCGATGTTTAGTCCAATCTCAGATTTCTTTGCCTGAAAAGCTGCTAAATATAGCAACAAAGTTGTTAATTTGGCAACAGTAAGGTGACTGTTGTTAATCACACATGTGCAGACGTGACCTGGAGGGCGGGTCTGTCAGTCAGTCCTCTCTCATAGCAGAGCAAAAGGGGCTGATGGTCAGACATTTGCAGAGGGTAAGATTTGTTTAGCATGCAAGTATCGGTCAATGGCCAATCTCCCAAAATCAAGGAACTCGGGGACAATTTACCTGTGCACCATTATCAGGAATCCTGAGCACTTTTTGTCCATTTAAACTAAATTACAATAAAGTTTTCTAGCGCATAGAAAGAAAATCAACTACAATCAGAGATGTCAGACCATGCACCAAAGAAGACTGTAAATCGGTATCGACTGGTAAAAGTCTGATTAATGAATCTGTGATTGTTTTGGGCAATTTGATGGGGGCTGGTGGATAGCTTAAAACCCAAAATGAAAAAAAGTTGGCTAGCCCTAAAGCACTAGTCATAAACATTAGTTCCGCTAATGCTACTCCGCTACACCAACACGGTATTGAGCAGTAGCTAATGCTAGAGCAGTACACAACATGGTATTTAGCAGAAGCTGTTGCTAAAGTGCTATACCAATATGGTATTTAGCATTAGCTAATGCCGTTGTGCTTCACCAACACTCTTATTGCCTAGTGCTAAAGTGCTAATTTCAATTCAAATTATAGCTCCCCTTGAAAGACAATACTCAAGCACCTATTTATTTTTGTATATGATAATTTACATGTTCTATATTAGATATTGTATTTATGTTTATATCTTGTTCTCCAATGTCTGTTTAATTTTGCCCCTGTATGTTTAAATTAAAACGAGGGAAAAAAAAGAACGTGATGAGAGGAAATGAAACTTCTGCATAAACAGTCTTCACCCACTTCAAAATAAGAGCATAAATATAAATATACACAGATGTTGCATATTATTCAACTGAAAGTTTATGAAACAGTTAAGTAAATTAGTGCTTAAGGAATGTATCTGGAAAAATTGATTTAGGGTAAGGGAGGTGTGCTAAATGTTTTCAAGGTTAGCTAAACACAAAATGAAAAATTAGCCTTTGTATTGGCGCATTAGCAAAAATCTGCCTACCGCTGTTATCCATTGAAGCATTGCTTTCAAGCCCAGTTTGAGGGTTATTTTGAAAAAATGGGAAGTTTTTACATGAACGCAATATCTTTCATCATCTTGTCGGGTTAGTCCGTAGTGTCGTTGCAAATGCAACGACACTAGAAAATTATTCCTACTATAATTTTCTTGCATATGTTATGGGAAATGATTCATAGCAGATGATTCATAAATGAAGAGGGACCTACCTCTATGAATACAACCTGATCTGAACAACAGATCTGGACCAGCCAACCAACCTGAAGTTGGCGTTGTTGGCTGATTTTAACTGAGGTCCATCAGATCCCCCCCCCCTCTTATTCATTAAATGCCAGAACTTTCATCATTTTCCGTCTCTCAACCAAACTTCTCATAAACGCAGAATTCAGCTCCTGAAATCTCTTTCAGCATTGAGTTGGACCTGAGCAAGTCCCGTCCCCCAGCAGTACTGTACACGCCTGCCCTCACTCTGCTGATTTCATGGCTCTTAACCAAACACAAAGACTCCATTATGGCTCCGCTTTCTGAAATAAACTCACATTTTCTCTCCATTTCTCTTTCTCCCCCTCTCTCTGTTCTTCTTCGCCCATCTTTTCACACTCTTCCTCCTCCCACTCAGTCACTTTCAGCCTCATCTCCAGAAATGAACTTAAAAAGCCACATTTTCCGTTTCATTACCTCACCCTGATTTTAGGAGTTACAAAACAAGGGGCGGGGGGTGAGAGACGAAGGCATGGTAGGAAGATTGCAGAGTGGGTCATAATTAAGCGAGTAATTAGGCCTCGTCCCCGGCAACCCTCGGCCCACCTTCTCGTCCTTTGAAGTTTTCTCCTCCAGACTACCCAGGGTGCACTTGGGAGGCATCCAAAGGAATGGGGGATGTCGGGAATGTGGGTCAAAACGAGTGTGTGTGTGAATATCTGGAGATGCTACTGATGATGAAAAGAGAGAGTGTGTTGGTGGTGGGGGGCAGCTTTCCCCTCAGCGCTTGTACCTCCTCTGGTGGGTTGCTTCTGATCCTTTTCATGCTGAAATCATTTCCCCGCCTGCATGCAGACGCATCATTCATATGTGCCAGTTTTGATACACACACACACACACACACACACACACACACACACACACACACACACACACATGTCACATGAGTCCCTTTGTTTTGGTTTGGAGCAGAGATAAACCCCGGCTCTGTTACACTTCTGTGTTTGGGGGACAAAGAGCGCTTATCTCATAGACTGAGTGTGTGCGCACGGGGCGGGAGGCGGAGGTGAAGAATTTGATTGTGCGAGTTTTTTTTTTTTTTTTTTTGTTTTTTTCAGATGGAGTTATTTTACTTCCCCCCCACCATCTTTACAAGCTGCACTTTTCAGCCTCGTTAAACTGTTTCACTTTCTCGTTTTCCCTCCCTGGAAAGCTTTTTGGAAGTTATCATCACATGATGCATTTCCTCTGGAGCAGTGGTCACCAACATGTTGTCGAGTAGGATGGTGAAAATCATTAGGAAAGAGGCTGAGGATAAATATTTAGATGAAAACAATATTTTCCAACAGATTGAAATGGTTAAGAAACAATTTTTTCTGTATGTGGTTATGTAAAACCGAACTCTACACTATTTCTCTTTAAAGGAAATCCCTCGGTGTCTTTCAGCATAGTTCATGATTTCAACATCCACTGCAATGTATTCGACATAGATTTCAACATAAAAACTCCTTTCACACTAATTGGCAGTCCTTTAAAACATAAAAAAAAACACAAATTCATTTTCTTCATTTGACAAATGAACTCAAAAATGTAATGCGTGGATATTTGGTTTGGAAAAAAACATACACAAAATACAAACAGTGATTGATGACATTTAAAGTCACAATTTACACTTGCTGAAAAAATATATTTGATTAGTGAGGGAGGAGTATAGAAGTCCATTTCTGTCATGAAAGTAAAAATAAAAGCCCAGGAGGAAGACCCAATTTTGACTTGTAGACATAATTATGAGATTCAATGTCATAATTAAGAGATGTAAAGTCACAATGTTGACTTTCAGCTATATTAGACAAAATGATCATGTCGACTTTCTAAGTCATAATTGTGCGATTCAAAGACATGATTTTTTTATGAGATACCCGTTTCTCTAACGACGAGCCCCATTAGAGAAACGGTGCGACTTTCCATCTCCTACACTTTGACTTTAGACTTTGGAAATGGGTTTCCATAGGGGAGCGACATGCATACAACGCACAAATAACTCGCTCATACGTACAACTGACCGCTATAGAAACCTTCATATTTATATTAATAAAATATAAATATATAGAAATGAACGGAGAACTGTGACTTTGATTTGGAATGAGGAAAACTGTAGAATTTGGTGAAAACAACCATGCAGGAACCCTGTACCTCCTCTGGATGACTCAACATTCGCTGATGATGATGTACTGTTCACACCACGGAGTAAAAAAACATAAATGAAGCTATTCATGCTACATAAAGCAAATGGGTTGATTTTTATTGATGTTCTGGATTATCATTATTATTATTATTTATTATTATTATTTTATGACATGCCCTCAAGACAAAATAAAACTAAGATGACTTATGTGTTGGTGCGAGCTTGTGATGCTGATTCATTTAGAGCTTCTCGCCACGTTCTGTCATCAATGACAAATTGTTGCAGGGCCGTGTGTGTGGGCGTGCGTGTGTGTGTGTGTGTGTGTTGACTCACGGATGGTGTCCCTTTTGTACAAGACGAGCTAACAACCTTGACAGAGTCCGATGGAGGCGGACGGTACTGGCGGAGGGGCGGCTAGCTTCTCACCTCGGCTCAGACGGGACGGGCGGGGCGTTTCTGCTGCTGCTTCCTCGCCCCGTTTCCTCGAGCCGTGCTCTCATGCCCTTTTCACCCGCAAACACACACACACGGAATAATCGTGCAAAGACACACTATTGCAATAACAGAGGGTGACACAATGAGCAGAGACTGGCTCGGAGCAGATTGAGCAAGGTGTTTCCTGTGACCTGGACAACTGCTACAACACACACACACACACACTTGGTGCTTGGTCTGCCAGCCCCTCCTCATCAGATCTTAATTTCTCCCTTCGTACCCATGTGAACGTGTGTGTGGGTAGGTGAAAAACGGCTATGTTGCAGGCTGTGATGCACATCCTTTATTTATGCTGCATTCATGCTTTATTCATGCTCTGTTCAGGCATTTGCAAAGTGAATGAATATTGGATTAAAAGCAGCGTTCCGTTATTCATGAGCGGGGATATTTTGGACCGTGCCGGTGCTTGTGTAATCCCCCGTCTGGCATATCGCAACATTCAGCAAAACTACCCTAAAATACTGGACTTCTTCACTTTAAACTGACCGTGTGTGTGTCTGACAGGCTGTGAACCGCCCTGCTATGGAGAAGATGAAAAGGATAAAGAAGCGCCTGTCGTTAACTCTCCGGCCCAGTCTGACCATCGACGAATCTCTGTCCGAACTGGCCGAGCAGATGACCATCGAGGACGGTGGGACGAAGGACAACGGTAACAACCTGATGATAATCTACTTTATTCTGGGCCCTAAAGTGGGATGCAGATTTTGCTGAGTCGCCATCCTGTCAGATAAATTGTCCCTGAAATTATTGCGATAGACGACAATGTTGTCATTTGGAGACCATTTTAAACTAATATAATAATAATGGCATAATGATTTAAGTACACCCACTTAAAGATCACAAAATGTACATTTCTGTAGAACATTTAACACTGGGACCAGAAAACATTTTAAATATCCAAAATAAACAAACAAAACAGCAATAGTTCGAACGTATTGTGAAGTCTCTGTAACCAAAATTGCACTCCAGAAAAATACACTATTCAGCTTAGAGAGTAAAATCAGGCAAAAGTGTCGGGTTGTGCAAACTAGCTACTAATGTTTGCAGGTTTTCTCAGAATGGCAGCTTTCCAAAGACATCATAGGAGATGTATCAGCTGTTGTCCACATGGAAATCATCATGCAGTTGATGTATTGCTTATTGTGACAGGTTTAGCTATACTTACGTTTAATAGGCCTGTCGCAATAACACATTTTGCAATTCCTTAATATCCTTTTGGATTCTAAACAACTACCTCTACCAAAGAAAGGGCAGCACACTTTTTTCTGAAAATTGACAACCTGCCAACAAATCCTTTAAACTTTCAAGTGTCCAATGGCATTATTACCCTCAACATAAAAATACATGTTGGTATAATTTCCTTTAGCCCATTAGAATTGTTGGAATAATTGTTGGTTTGAGGTGAAGTGAGCAGTGAACTGTTGCCTGAGGAGCAGCAATGGAGCTTTTCCCTCCACTACGTCTGTCAGCAGCAGACATTTAACAGCTCTCCGCTGAGCTTTCTGGGTCTTGACAGCACTCAGGGGTGCTGAGATTATGAAGCGCTGATGTCCATGAATTAAGAAAGATGGCTCTGTGAGCGAGTCAGTTGCAGCTGCAGCGGCTTGCACCGACTCGCTCTGCATCAAGTTATGTAACAGAGTGGAGCTACTTCACCAACAAACACACACAGAAGGAGTCTTGTATCTGAGATTTCCGACGACGTTATGTTGACTTTTATTACTTTCTTCCTGATTCACTTGAACTCGAACGTAGCCAAACTCTGACCTCGTCCTGTACCATAAAACATGATTCACATCTTTGCGCTCTGCTCCTTACCTCACCAAGGTGACGGAATAACAGACTAAAGACATTGGTATTGCCTGCCCACTCAAACAAAAAGCAGCGAATCTGTAGGGAACAGACACCCACTGTTCACAAAGACCCGCTTTTATTCAATCTTTACAGTTACATAACGTCCTGCTTGGTACCACGGCTACACACAGCTAGGAAGCCGTTGGATTGACTGACACATGAAAGCGGTCTACTGCCACTTCTCCATAGCTTTCAGAATAAATGGACGCGCATCCATCTTTTTCAGCACATTTGCCTTTTCAGCCTTCTCCCTGTCGCTTTCTGCTCAGAATGACTCACTAATAACAGAGTTTAAGAATGAGCTGCAGCTAGTGAAGCCACATGAATTAGAGGCACTTTAGCAGGTGTTGGGGTCAAACCATAGAGTCTTCATGTCTTTGAGCTGCATAAAGCAGTACGAGGCTAAACTGCTCCATTCAAGTGCTGAGCAGAAGCAAAACGTTTGACCAACAGGACACCAGTGATGTCAAACCATCTAAAAGGGCAGAAACACATAAATTCATACTTAAGAGTAGAGTGAACCTAAACAGTCACTCCAATGAAATCCAGAAATTCCATTAAAGAAATCTCACTTTTAAGATTTATACCACCTTTAGAAATGAGGTGCCTTCATCTTGTAGTTCCCCTGTGTTTTTGCCCCTGAAGGCAGCATGCTGTTAAATGTAAGGGTAGCTTGTAGGAACGTGACAGAGACTTTGAACATAAAGTTTTAAAGAGCAGACACGGAGCAGATGGTTTGTGGGAGCAGACAGATAATCCGCAGACTTGAGACTTGCTTTTATAAGTCAAAATGAAACAGAATGTATGAATTTTAGTGTTGAAACTGCTGGTTTCTTGAGAGAAAACCTAGTTTGGTTATTGCTTACTAAAGTTTATAGTTGAAGTTCCAAATGAATAAACAAAGGCTTGTTGTCTGTTGCCCATCATTCTCAAGGGAGGAAAAAACATCAATGTTAAGATCCAGTTGAAGGGATTTGCTCTCCTTGTCTGTAACCTTTGTATACATTTGCTTTTCTTTCATCCATCACAGGTTTTGGTTGGAAAAACAAAATGTACTAATTGTTGGTTAAGATGCTATAGGGCTAACTCAACATTAGCTTAGCTAAAGTCTGGCATAAGGAGCCAGCTTGCTTTTCAACGGTAGCATGGTATTCATATTTTTGTTTATGAACAGGTTGTTAAACATATTTCACGTTTAATAAAAACATAAAACATGTTTAGCATATTTTATGTTTTGTTGATTATTTTTCTTCTTGTACGCCAAAACAGTCACACCAGCTGCTACTGGACATCGTTAATAACATCAATTATTCACAACAAGTCTACAAACATTTTTTGCTGTCCTGCTTTTGTAGAAAACAAAAAGTCAAGTTACTTTTCATGAACAAGCTGCCGGTGTTCCCTTCACTGGTTTCTTTTCTTTTTAAGTAGCAGAACAGTTAGGACAATTACAAGACTTTCAACATTACATGATTAAACCACATTTAGTCCTCGCTGAGATTTATTTTGGGGGTTACAGTGGCTACCTTGGTTTCAAAGTAAAGAAAGTAAACATGATCCATAACTCTACTGGTGTAGCTTAGCATTAGCATAGCTAAAGTGAAGAAACACCAAAGCAGCTCGCCCCTTTTTCTAAATGAGCTTATCTGTGTTTTTATCGACAGTTTGTGAAACATATTTGGCATGTCAAAGTCACTGTATTAGCTGTCTCTTTAAATACTAATTGACTTGGCTAGATACTTGCCTCCTTTTGTTAACATATTTTTTTTTTAACATTAAGGGTTTTTAACATTAATGTGGTGTATTTGATGAGAAACATCTGGTAGCATTGTCAGCTTGACTTGGTATTTGCTAAGCTCAAATCTGAAACACAAAAGCAGCTGACCTTCTTTTAGCATGGTGTGTTACTGAAACCCTCGGTTTGTTTGGCATGTTTCGCATGATGAAGTGTCCCTTTATTTTTTCTTTTTAATTGCCAGAACTGCAAGGTTCACTCCCTGCCACACAACAAATTCTGCAGAGTCAAATCAACAATAGTTTGAGTAGTTATAACTATTTCAAGTGTTAAAATGAAACTATTTCTTGTTGAAATAACTCTGAAAGAGTTAATTTAACACCAATTCTGATAAGGACCAAATAGACTCGGCATAGTGTTGATTTAACTCTGCAGAATTTGCTGTGCACTTCTGTTAGCAGTTATCTATGTCAAAGGTTTGCAACATTATCCAGGTGATGTAACATTGAAGCCACTGTTGGCTTAACTTGGTTTTGGCTGGAAATGCTAAAGTGGTTAACCTGTCATTGTACAGCACTGGGACAAACATCTAATCTGTAAGCAGTCAAATGTATTTTTATGATCAAATGTTCAGTTTATCGGTTAATGTATCTACGTAACAAAACAGTTATGCTGCCTGCTTGTTTTATTACATTTTTGAAATAAAACATTGGCAGCTTTTCATTTGACACATACCTATGTGGCTTTTTATAGTGTAGGCTGGTTATTGGTTCTGTTTTAAACATGGTGGCTTACATTTAATATTTTGTTGTTTTGAATGAATCCATTCCATATGTGATTTATGAGATGATTAGAGTTTAACTGTGGCTTCATTTCTCCACCTGAAGGTCTGTTTTCCCCGTTTCTTGCATCCATTTTAACTCAGCCGCCCTCGTTTTTCTGCTGCAGAGCCCTTCATGAGGAATGGCCGCCCCCCCACCTCCCACAGCATGCACTCCTTCCTGCACCAGTACACCGGCTCCTTCAAGAAGCCGCCGCTCCGCCGGCCGCACAGCGTCATCGGCGGGAGCCTGGGGTCCTTCATGGCCATGCCCCGCAACAACGGCAGCCGCCTGGGTGAGCCTCGCCAACACAACACACTCACACGAAGGAACGGAAGGAAACGAGCAGATGGCATCCGGCAGCAGACAGGAAGCGTGTCATGATGCTGAGATTTCCACCGTCCTTCCTCACATATGCAGATACACACTCGACAGAATGACTCGCCGTCATTCCCATGAACCAGCTTCCCTGTGGCCCCCCTGTTCTCCCCCACCGTCCTGCCTAGGCTGCTGGATGTGGGACTCAGACAAACGTGACACATCTTCCTGCGTGAGCTGATTCATCTTAGCTGAGCCACACAACAGAATGTGTCAAAGCCACAGCCGTTAAGATGATTCACAGGACACAAGAACCAATTATCATTTATGTTATTATTTACATGCTCATATGGTATGATAAATAATCAGACTAGGACTAGAGATGCACCGATCCACTGTGTTCACTTCCAGTACCAATACCGATATGTGAGGTTTAGTATTGACCGATACAGGAAAAACAGCTGAATTGGCGTAAAACGTTTTCCTTTTTTTTAAATGCAGACATAAATGTACTGAAATACAGATTTGTTTAACTCTTCACCACACGGCACACTTAAATACACCAAGAGCTTCACGAGCTTGGTAAAACATTAAAACAACATAACTTTAATTTGTTCAGTCAGTGCAGTTAGAAGTAGAACAGCCAATATAAAACAAATAAAGAGAAATGCACAAAAACAATATGATATGTAAAAATAAACCTTCTTTCAAATGGTTCACAAAGAGCAATTAGGGATTCTAAATATAATATAAAATAAACAAAGTATGATGTCACTCAGAGCACAAAGCCAACAGCTTTCTTGAGATAAAATGATTGTAACGTGGAGCGCTGTTAGAAGAGCAGCTTTGCCTTTAGCAGCTCTGTAATCAGTGCTGCCCATTTATTGTGGCCCCAAACTTCCTCCCAAATGACAGTGTTGCCTCAATACTTCCATCAATCACCATGAGGTAATTCAGAGGATCCATCCCTGAGCAGCAGCTACATTGTTTCACTTCTGACCAGTGAAATATTGTATCATGTTCATTGTGGATTTAGCATCACAGGCTAATTTGGTTACCTTGCAGCTTTTGCTTAAAGTATTTTAAACAAAAGCCAAGATTGTAGTCACCAAGAAATCATTGAGTGACTACAATCAGCTAATTTTCCAGGTTGGCTTTAGTTCCCAAGCGGTGATCGGCTGCTTGGGAACTAAAGCAAAATCAGATTTTTTCTTTTCCCCGACTATAAACACACCACTCTCTAGGCCTAACCTCTAATAACTCTTCACTAACTGTGTTTCCATTACAAACTTTCGGTATTACGCTAATGTCGGAAAAACATAATTTCGCCTTTGCGGTATCTCCATAAAATTGGAAATATAATTAAAATCACAGGTGAGTAAGTTTGTTTACATAAGTCATTAAAACCCACTTCCTGTCGTCTTCTTCTTTGCGGTTTGCGCCAGTGGCAACATCCAGTTGTTGATCACGTGACTCATGTGATTCGGAAAAAGTGTTTCCATTGCAGCTTTGCAAAATAAACAAATTTCGACACAGTGTAAAAACACATCATTCTAGTGTCAAAGGTTTTTATCAATAAACAATAGTTTTTTTTATTTTTTTTAAATTGGCTTGTTTTCATCAAGCAAATTTATTTTTGAAATTTCAAACTGTACAATTATTTGGTCAACAGAAACGCAGCTAGAGCAGAAGCTCCGACTAAGGGAAGACAACTCAGAATGGTGTGAAGCCTAAAGGCTGGAGTATGAGGTTATTTAAAAGGAAAATAAACCCAGAAACATGAATGAAACAGAATTATGCGCCTTGGTCCTGAAGTAATGAATCAGTGAATCTTTGCAGTGAATTGACTTTGCTCAATTGAAGTGAGATGACATTTGTTGTGAATTGGTGCTATATGAATACCCTGAATTAAATTAAATTGTTACTTTTCTAACTTCCTAAGTTTATTCTTCTACCCACTCCTTTGATCGTTTATTATTGAGCGTTATTTGTAATTTATAACCCTCAAACTTTGAAAATACGAAAACTGTACCTTTTCTACCCTCCTGTCGTGTAGCTGTGCTGCAGCAGTAACACCCAGATTCTGCAGTGATTCTGTCCTCTTAAAGAGTGCAGCCAGTAGTTTTTTGATTAAATCTCTGCTTGTAAAAGAAACGCCCCATGTTCCCAACTAACTATACATTAGACATCAGTTATCATCCTCCTCATGCTCCTATGTTGCTGTAAATCAATCATCTGTACCTCAGCATGTTTCCTTCCTGAATGCTGCGGCAGCATTGTCAGAACCGTTCTGTCCAACAGATGGTCCACATCTCTGGGCCCGGAAATGCTAAAAGGACCCATTGAGCCCCACACTGGACCTTGTCCCAGTTAGAGGGACTTGGATGTGAAAATGGGACAGCTAAGTAGGACGTGGATGTTCCACATCTAGCTGCTGCGCCCTGTGTTCATTATCAAACATGCTAATGAGGAGGAGCAGAGAGAAGGGAAGCTTCAGAATGAGAAAGGAAAAAAAGGTTGTGTCTAAATATTCAGGATGAAATACGGAGTAAAACCAGCTGCAAAGTGAATTCACAACAGTTTGTTGAGTGAGAAGTTGGTTATAAAAACCAAACTAGAGAAGCGGTGTGTGGATGTTTTAACGGAGTCGGCTGATGGAATGAAAACACAAAGTCTGGGTTGTTCACACAGGAGGAATTCTGGGAGGGAAGAGATGGCGGAGAGGTATGCGAAAATAGATGAAGGTTGAGCGGCGAGGAAAGTAGGACAGATTAAATCACGCAAAAGAATCTGGAGAAGATGTACTCGAGTTAAAGAGCAGCGCTGAGATAAGCTGCTGCCTACTGAAACCTCAGGAGGAAGAGGAGACGAAACCAAAGACGGAACAAGATTGGAAGAGACATGTGGAAGAAAAAAAAAAAAGTAAAGGTGTTCTTAAGTTTGATTTTCCATTTTTGATCAGTCATTTTACTAAAATAACAGCAGTCTGTTTATTTGATTTGGGATTTTGAATTAAATTGTTGCAACATATTGGAAATATGACACAGTTATGAATTGATTTTTGAAACAATATGTGAGCAGAGCTTATTGAGTAAAATGGATAAATTTTAAACATAAAGCCTGAATTATAACAGCAACTCTGCTATTGAGTTAGAAGGAAGAAAAACTACTCAGGCTTATGTAAATAATCTATAAAATAAGCTTTTCCTTAGCTTTTTTTTTTGTCAGATTCACATGTTTCAGATCATTAAATAAGTTTTAATATCAAACTGAGATTTTCTGAGTAAATAAACGAAGCTGTTTTCAAATGATTTATTTCTTTTTTTTTTCAAAAGTCAGAATTCTGAGGGTAAAGTTTAAAGTTTTAAAACTATATGATTTTATTAAGTGAAAACAAATTAAATGATTCAACAATTAAAAAAAATTAGACTGATGGGATTTTCCGATGCCAAAAACACTGTCCTGATGATGATAATTGGGGAATAGTGATAAGAAGAGAATGAAATTGTATTATTTTTTTTTTATCGATGAAGCCTGGTCCAAAACTGAAAAAAAAAAAAAAGAACCACAAGTAAAGCCCCGGCTGCTGTATTCCAGTTATTTTTCTAAAGGAAACGTGCGTTCCTATGATTATTTAAAAAACTAAAAAAAAAAAATCTGCCTTCATGGATTGTGAAATTAAATCCAAAAGGTTTAAATGCTCGTGCTGGGTGGCGACAACTTAAGCATGCCTCAGAATGTGGATGACAGGAATCCTGTGTGTGTTTTCTTTAAGGTTAGTTGTTTTTCTTCTTCTGCTCATGTTTAGGTTTAGTGAAGTGAAAACATAGTGACAGGCATGACAAAAAGACCCTGCTAAATACCAACTTTATTGTTTTTAATTTGTGTATTTATTAATGTTTTGAACAAAACATTCAAGAAAAAATGTTACATGTTAAAAAAAAACACGCAATTGTGTTTTATTGATGACCATGTTTCTTGACACCCTTCAGGGATGTACAGAAATCCAAAGATTTATCGTCATGACTGGTGGTGTCTTGATGGATTCACTGATTTCATAGACAAATCTAAACATTCACATGTGTTTCTGTGGTTTTTGCACAAATCTGATCAAATATGACTTATCAAATGGGCAAAGGAATAGAGAATAAAGGAACAAAAGCCATTCTTTTCCTGCAAACATAGCAGGAAATTCTCATATTTGGCTCCTTTCCTGCTCCTCTCCTCCCACACCTTTCTCTGCGCACTCAACAAAACCCCTGCATGGAAATACTGTCTGATTCAGACCTTTTCCTCTTTCTGTTTTTTTTTTAAATAAATGGAGGTCATTTCAGCGAACGAAACTGGTAGTTATATATTACGTCCAACAGTTGTGGTATGTCGTCGGCCTTGTTTTAGGAAACAGCGGAATGGAGTGGAGAAGGTAGAAATGTTTTGATCATAGCGGGAGGTGGCAGAAGTTTTAATATTTCATCTAGAATAATACGACAGTTATGTTCAAAATGTAATCTCCCATTTAAATCTGATTCCTTCTCTGAGCGTCATGTTTGATGACAGACTACATGGTTGGAGGCGCTGACACATTGATGACAGAGCTGCTCAGCCAAAGCTACTCATTAACTGTATATATATATGTGTGTGTGAATGGAGGAGAGGGTGGGCACGGGGCTTGTACATACACACATTTTCTCCAGCTGGGTTTCAGTAGTGGTGGGAGTTTTATTGCCTGGGAGGAAATGGAGCAGGCTGTGGTTTCTCGTCGTGGCCCTGCAAGGAGGACTTTCAGCTCCATGTTTGTTCGATAACCGTTACTGTGTCAAGCAGCTTGGCATTGAGTGAATGTTTGAGGTGGGAAAACGCCTGCTATGAAATCTCTTTAACTAAATGCAAAGCCTTAGAAAAACTGCAGCAAAACTTGAAGCAAATGGTGCTCTGTTGCTGAAAGTAAAAGCTTGAGTGGTTTGTGTCAAGGGTGTGCAGGGTCTGCAGAGAGGTTATCTGTGCTTTTTGCCTGACCGTAGACCTGTACATCTCCTGAGTGGAGAAGTGATCCAGGACTTCCAGAGTGATAAATAGACTTTATTGGGTTGAACTCTAGGCTGTTCTAATCAGACCAGTGGACCAGCTGATCCACCTCCCATGCAGACTCTCCTCTGTCCTGGATAAGACTAATAGCTGGTCTCATATGCAAACTCGAGGAGTTCCACAGACTGGTCTCCTGAGGTTTTGTCATTTGTAAAGAGAGAGATTAGTGGGCCGAGAACACACCCCTGGGGGACGCCAGTGCTGATTTTTGTTGTGCATTAGAAGATGTTGCTTATTGAAGATAATAATGATTTACATATCCATGACTGCCCACTTTAAGTGTAAAAAAGAAATGACTCGGAGACCCTTTCTCTCAAAAAGGGAAAGACAGAAAAACATGTTATTGAGGTAGAGACTAGCTTAAATGCAAATGCAAGGTTTACATTTTGTGAAGAAGGAAGTTGTGTCCATGTTATGTCGTTTTCTTCAGTGGTTCCTGGTGCAGCCCCCCCACAGGTTATAGGGTAAACAGGTTTTTCAAAGGGTTTGATTCATTTGACACAATTGAGTGTAAAAGTGAACTGCAGCAGCTGAAAATGTAACAAAGTTTGGGATTTTAGTCCTCAGTTGAGTCTACCAGACTATCATTGTGTGAAAACACCCAACCTGGAGCAGATCTGATTCATATTAAGAGGCCCTCAGTAAATGTTATTTTAAATAACCGTGCTGTTGGTTTACTTTTCTCCATGCAGACATCGTCCATGAGAACCTGAAGATGGGTTCTGATGGGGAAAGCGACCAGGCTTCGGGAACCTCTTCAGACGAGGTCCAGTCCCCGACGGGCGTCTGTCTGAGGAACAGAGTTCACCGCCGGATCTCCATGGAGGTGAGACTCTGTCACACACACACATATACACCCCCACACACTGCAGTGGGCTAAGAGAGGGGCTGCGCCGGTAACTGACTCCTCGGCTCTGGATGTGAGGATACTGATATCTGCGATGCTCCCTGGAGGATCTGGTAGAGAGACTGTATGATTTTTCTCCATGTCAGCTGTCACAGCTCGAGAGCAGACTGGAAAATAGATTTTCTACCAAGTGGGCGTTTAAACACATGGCTGTCATCAGCTCTGATGCTGGAAACAAGCGCGGTGCATTTTCCTTCTGTGGTCAGGTTCAGCCATGTTAGATCTAATCAGTAATGTTTTGAGTTTTTTTTTTTTTTATCAAGCAGAAAATCCAGAGAACCACCCAGAGGTGTCAGTTATGACGAATGGATTCAGTCCTTTTTTCCAGCTCAGCTGTAAGAACAAGAAGAAATCCCATCTTGGATAAATCCTCTATGGGTTTATGAACACACACCCTGACCCTCAGCATCATTACGTTGTTCTGCCTGCTGCTGTGTTGTTCCTCTCTAGCGATTAAAGCAACCAGCTGAGGTGGTAAACCAGAAATGTGTGTACCAGCAGCCACTCAGCCTGGAGGCGTACTGCCCCCTGCTGGCCGAGAAGAGAACAGAACAAATCAAAACCCGGCACCTCTGATTCTAATGTGGGTTCTCGCTACACACTGACCTATTTTTCACTTGTTTTGAATGCTGGGTGCAGAACAGAGGAGGAACTCAAGGATGTGGTAATGATCACTTGACCCAGCACACACACCCCCCCCCCACACACACACAATCAGCAACACATTGGGTCTGTTATGTGGAAGTAACAAAAAAACTGTGTTTTAGTAATTTTGTTCAGAACACACAAAGTTTGTCCTTATAAATACTCAAAAATACAGAAACTAAACCAAAACAATTTTACAAATTTTCAAAAAGTTAACTTCTTACATCTTCATCTGCGCCTCATGAAATGACTAAATGAGAAATGTGATGTAAAAAGAGAGCAGTTTATTTCCTGTTTCCTGTACTTGTTTTGTTTTTTTCTTTTCTTTTTTTTGCTGAACTTTCATGATTCAGAGTAGGAATGCAAAACATATCTGTACCAAATATTAGTCATTTTTTTTATCATAGTGATATTGGTCCGATAAATAGAACTTGGCCGATATTAACAACAATTCACATCTTTTTTTCTGGAGGTTGGTCATTTGATGGTGATGCAGCGCAGCATTATGGGTAGTTTAATTGAAGTAGAGAAGCAGTGGTGAAGTCAGCAGTGTTTTGTTTTTTTTCCAAATAATGAAGAGCCAAAAACGAAATGTTAATATGATATCGGATATTGATATTGGCCCCAATACTTTTATCTGTGCCTCTCTACTTCAGACCATCAAAATCTTTCCCAACCAATGTGGCCCAATGAGAAAAAGTAATCAACCCCTTGTTAAATCATGAATGAACTTGAACTAACCACATTAGAGTATAATTTAACTTTCCACCAGCAGTCCTGACCCTTAAATAGTCTGTCCCAAACATGAAGTAGACTGTTTGTCTTTAGAAAATGCCCGGTCCTAGTCTGTTGATTTTATTTGTAATGGTGGAACAGAAAAGGCTGTTTTTCTTGGTATAAATACTAACCAGCTGATAGATGGTGTTTAATGGTTGTCATGGAGACATTGGGAGTCCAAAAATAGTCGGTAATGACAGAAATAAAGCCAGTTCAACATCTTCCTATTATTTAACTGAGAGTGGAAGTTTTTGTAATAAATAGAATATTTTAAGTGCGATCTATACTGAGCATCATTATTCTTCAGCCAGAGGAATGTGTTGCCTCGGTTTCAGACAGCTCAGGTTCTGCCGGTGAGACGTTCAGAGAGTTTTCTCTACAGTATGAGTTGTTAGCTGTCACGCCTCCTGGTGTTTAGCTTTGATCCTGAGGAGAAGCTGAAACTTCTAGACAGCAACGGCCCTGCTGCCTTCAGATGACAAGGTGTGTGTGTGCGTGTGCGTGTGTTTATACAGTAAGCCTTTTTAAGCTTCTGCTGCAGTCATGCTAACTCGAGCGGTCCTGTATTTTTACCTGATGGACCTGATCTGTCATCAGACGTAGAGAGCGTTATTTCAGACGCTGTGTGAGTGTGTGGGTGGACTCAGAGTTCCATCTTCTCCTGGCAGGATTCACACCCCTTAACTTACTACCTTCATCCTGTTGCAGCAGCAAACATCTGTGGATTTATTGACAGACACCATCCACATGGTGAAACAGTGGCTGCACCGTGCTGTGGCGATACATTGTTTTTTGTTTTTTTTTTTCTAGCAAAGACAACATTTTGACTCAGGGGAGCTGAATATTACCAAAGAGTTTAACTGCCAGAGCTTGGAAATAAAATTGGGAGCAGCCACTTGTTAAAAAGAGAAAATCTTCTCGTTATAACGAGATGTAAAAACGTATTGAAATGAAATAGTTTTAACAAGAAAGTTTTTCATTCTCACAAGTTTTCCATCTCTTTGTAATGAAAAGGTTTCTCGTTGAAACAAGAAACCCTCGTTATAACGAGATGCAAAGCGGATTAAAACAAGAAACAATCTTGTTATAACCAGTTAAACTGAGGGTTTCTCATTGCACTGACATTACAGTTTTCACATTTAATAAGATACTGCTCCTGAAAGTATTTCTAATCTTTGGCAATTAAACGCTTCCATAGAATCTCCATGTGTCTGCCACACCTGTAGCACATTATGACAAAAATCCATCATTTTTGTTCCTTGATAAAACTTTTGGCTACTTCGTGTTGGTCGATTAAATCAAATCCCAATAAACCATGTAAAAGTTTGTAATTGCGATACAATATAACACAAAAATGGTGTGAATAGTTATCTAACTACATATATTCATGTAGCATGAGCCAAGTTGGAGAAGCTAGTCTGTCCTCATGCTGTGATGGGAGCAGATTGCAGAGCAGCAACAGTGGCTGTCAGCCATTAGTTCCTGTTGTTACCTAACCGTGTATATCAAAGATTAATGAATCCAGCTGGTGAAAATGGACGTTGCTGTTCCCATGAAATGAGCCGATGTTTAAGCATAAACACTTTACCCGTGTACTTTCAGGACCTGAACAAGCGTCTGTCGCTGCCTGCTGACATCCGCATCCCAGACGGCTACCTGGAGAAGCTGCAGCTCAGCAGCCCGCCCTTCGACCAGCCGCTGAGCCGCCGCTCCCGCCGCGCCTCGCTGGTCAGTTGCAGCCTCCTCTCCCTGCACTCGCACACTCATTACCAAGGTTCCCCCTGGGCTGGTTTCCACGGCAACTGGCCCAGCGAGAAGCAAAGAGTCCCAGTCACTCGCCTTCGACTTCCACCAGATCAGATTATGAAACTCTGCTGGGGGAGATCATATTGGTTTGCTGCAGATTCACTAATAAAAAATGTGACAGCACTTATTAAGAAGCAATAAATGACTCCATACCTCAGTTAGTATTATCATGCTCTGCATGCTGGCTATTACTGGCATGCATTGCGACTTGCATGTTGACATTGCCAGTAGGATGTGGGTGGTCACTAGCATGTTGATTAACAGTGACCTACTCCACTCAGTATTTTAACATTAGTCTATAAGCTAAAATTAGCCAAAATTCTAAAATTAGCCTAAATGTTGTCAGTAGCATATGGGGTATCACCAGTATGACATATTGGTGATACCCCAATATGTCATATTGTAAAAATCTAATAAATCAAAAACCAGCTAAAATCCTTATTTTAGCCATCAGGCTAGTGTTAGCATGGGGGCTATTACCAGCATGTTGAAACTACCAGTAGCTAAATTATTTTTGAAAATGCCACATTCAGAACCTGATGAATCATTTTCTTGTCGTTCTCTCCAGTCTGAAATTGGCTTTGGGAAGCTGGAGACGTACATCAAGCTGGACAAGCTTGGAGAGGTGAGGAAACCTTGAAGTAGCGTCAGAGGAACAGGCGCTAGCATACGCACGCCTCACACGTGACCGTTTCTTCCCTGGGATCGTTAAAACCCTGCTATCATGTTCAGGGGACGTACGCCACGGTGTTTAAGGGACGCAGTAAGCTGACGGACAACCTGGTGGCGCTGAAGGAGATCCGCCTGGAGCACGAGGAAGGAGCTCCCTGCACTGCCATCAGAGAAGGTGACCCTCACCGTTCATGTAGAGCTGAGGCTCGGCAGCCTGATGAACCGTCATATCGTCATAGCACCATTCATTTGGCTACATGTTGTCTTTCCTTTTGTCCTCACTTCCTCCCTATACTTGTGTCCATCTTTCTCAATTAGATCCTTTCTTTGGTTATTTCTTCCTTATGTCCTTCCTTCCATCCTCACTCTTTTATTCCCTTCCCTAATTCTCTGTCTTTGCCTTTTTCTTTGTGTTCTACTTCCATTTCAGAAACCAACTAAAATGTGTATTTTAAACACAAGGACTTAAACAGTTCTTGTGTAAGTCTTTCTTTGTGTCCTACTTTCTACTATTCCATCCTTCCTTGTTTTGGGTCTTCTTTCCATCTGTCCTTTCATCTTTTCTTGTCTTCATTCTTTCTTTCTTCCATCCTTGCTTCTTTTTGTCCTTAATACCTTCCTAGTATTCTGCCTCCATTTCTTTCTTGGGTTTGTCCTTCTGTCCTTGTCCTTCGTTCTTTTTGTCTCTTTTCTTATCTCCTCCCTTCTGCTTCTTTGTTCATTCTGTTTTTCTTTCAAGCATTTCTGTCCTTTATTTCTTTGTGTACTTCCTTCCTTACTTTCTAACTCCTTTCCATCTGTCCTTTCTTCTTTCCTTCTCCTCCTTCCATCCTTCCTTCCTCTCAGTCTCTAGTTTCTCTTGGTGTACACCCAGCCTGCCTGCTCTACACTTCCTCTATAAATTAAGTGAATGTTTGGATTTTATATTTTTGAATGAACATAAAAGACTTGGAAGCCTTGAAAAGTTTTTAATTTTTACAGAAAACATTTGCGGTGCTTAATTGTTACAAGTAGAATATTCCCAAAGCCATAATTTGCCAGTAAACACAGGAAGTGTATCCCCTAATGACGTGTTTGTTGTCTTGTCGTCTTCTTCTGTCTCTCTGCAGTGTCACTTCTAAAAGACTTGAAACACGCCAACATTGTGACGTTACACGACATCGTCCACACAGACAAGAGCCTCACGCTCGTCTTTGAGTATTTGGTAAGCATAATGTCACACCAAGAGGAACTCGACATGTAGCTCCATCCTTCGTTCTTTATTGTGTCGATAATTTTAAAGATGTTAAAAATATTTCCACCCCTCTATGCTTTCATTAGGTTTTTCCTTGAAAAAACAAAAGCATTCATCCAACTTGTGCTTTATTTAGTTTTTATTTGTTATATTGTCACTCGTTTTTACTATTTCTTTTTTTTTTTTCATTTGATGGTTCCAGTCTTCTGTAGATTAAAGCCACTTCCACTTTACTTTTGATCAATACGCAATGTTCTCTGAAAAGAACAGACAATTAACTATTCGTGGCAGTCATGGTAGTTGTGGTGTGATCTCCTCTTGTAGGATAAAGATCTGAAGCAGTACATGGACGACTGTGGAAACATCATGAGCATGCACAATGTGAAGGTGAGCATACGATTAATAGACGACTTGAACAATTGTCAGATAAACTGCAGAACTGAAGAAACACTGCAATGAGAAATACCAGAAACAGATACCAGCAATGCAAAAACACGACTTTATTAAAAAATAAAAAAGTTTAATTGAACCACAAGACAAATAAATCATGATGACACATAAAGCATTTCATTTATAATGAAATAAAATGGTTGTAAAAGATTACACGGACTAACTGACTAATAATCAGTTGATTAAAATCCAATTAAACTGAATTAAGCTAAGTTAATTTGGGCCAATATAAGGCTGAATTCCTAAAGTTCAAGTAGCAGTCACACTAAGCTAGCTGCCTTCAGGTTTTCAGGAAGAATGTTGAGGCAGTAATAAATGAACGATGCCTCATCATGAGTTTTAGATTTGACTTTTGGCTTCTAACAACAGAAGGCCTCTCAGGAAGGAATTGGGGGATTTGCATGGTGGAAAGTGATTACATAGGCTGGATTAGACCAGTGAGACCTTTAAAATCCAATAGAAGCGCCTTAAAATCAATTCTAAAACACACAGGTTTCCATTTTATGAAACGTAATATTGGTAGAAGTGCTTTCTGATCTTTGCAGTTGAGTTTTGCATTAATTGTAGTTGAGCTATGCTCTTCTTAGGAAGCTGTAATAGCTAAACATTGTAATAGTCTGTGTTATTCAAGTATGGATATGGATTATAATATCTGAATTGTATGGTTGCTCAGAAGGGTCAACAAAATGCATAATCCACAACGCAACAGCAAAAAAAAGCAAAGGAAGCTAAGCTAAAACGGAAGTGATGATAACATCGCTAAGATAACTTCCATTTTGTTGAGATTCCGTTTCAACATAATTCTGTTTTAGCAAATAAGGAACATAAAAAACTTGATACGTTTTGATTAGCATCACTTCTATTTTAGCATAAACTCTGTTTTTGTATAAATTCCATTTTAGTTTAAATTATGTTTCAGTATTTAACAGAATTGCTGATAGACAGTAGCGTTGCTTTGCCGCTTTGGCTTTTGTTGTTGTGTTATGGCTTTTGCATTTCACTGACCTCTTTGGGCCACCGTAGTTTGAGAGAGAGAGTTTCAGATGATAAAACAACTCGACATAGTAAGATTTTAAATGTAAGGCTAAAAAAAAAGTCATATTTAGATCCGATTCAACATCCTAAAGTTTGTGAAGTTGCCCAGACTAAATGTTTGCTCAGATGACAGTAAATTCATTAGATCCTGAAATGTGCGTTTCCAGATCTTCCTGTTCCAGATTTTACGAGGGCTCTCTTACTGTCACAAGAGGAAAGTTCTCCACAGGGACCTGAAGCCGCAGAACCTCCTAATCAATGAAAGGGGGGAACTGAAGCTGGCTGATTTTGGTAAGAGGAACCTCAAGAGCTCCTGTTTGTTGCTGAAAAGTAAATCTGTAGTTCTTTCAGTCTGTGTGAAAGAGAGAGAGCTGAAAACAGGAAGGCTTAAATTGGCTGAAAAATCAGCTCCAAAACGGCTAAATGCAGGAGGCTGTTTCCGATGGAAACGCTGCGGTTCCAGGCTGCTGATGTGTGCCGACGCTCTGCAGGTCTGGCGAGGGCGAAGTCCGTCCCCACCAAGACGTATTCCAACGAAGTGGTGACTCTCTGGTACCGGCCTCCTGATGTCCTCCTGGGATCCTCGGAGTACTCAACACAGATCGACATGTGGTAAATCTCCCATCATACCCCTCTTCATCAGTTTCCCCCATGGTAACAGTGAAGCAGAAACATCCGACCACGCGGTGCTTTTTCCTTCCTCCTCTTCCTGCTCCCACCATGTGGCCTCGGTGACATTTCTCCAGCCCGCTGTTGTTCTGCCAGCTGATTGGCTGTTTGCTCTGCAGGGGGGTGGGCTGTATATTCTACGAGATGGCTGCAGGTCGGCCTCTGTTCCCCGGCTCCACCGTGGAGGATGAGCTCCATCTCATTTTCAGGCTGTTGGGTGAGGATCCCATCCTGAACGCGATCGTCATGGTAACAGTAGCTTGTAGCCATCTGACTGTGTCTGATTGGACTGTTGCAACTTCAGGCACGCCCACAGAGGAGAACTGGCCAGGAATCTCCTCCATTGAAGAGTTTAAATCCTACAACTTCCCCAGATACAAACCGCAGCCGCTGATCAACCACGCACCCAGGTACACGCTGCTGCTGCTGCTGCTTCTTGTTTGGTGTTCGTTTATTTCTCATTATGCACCCCTGGCTGGTTTGAATGCGTCCAGTGATGTTGTGCATTTCTGAGTGTGTTTGGCCATTTCAGGCAGGAAATCCTGCCGAACATTAGAGCCGGCTGTGCGCTTCCTTCCTCCCATGAGTCCTCCACATTCCCATCAGCCCTTTCTGCTGGTAGATGCTGAGCTGTTGCTCTTCTCTTCTCCTTCAGGCTGGACAGCGAAGGTATTGAGCTGCTGCTGGCGTTCCTCAGAGTAAGTGTCAACCAGCGCACACGTCTGGGGCTAGGATTCATTTAGTGGAAGGTTGTCACGTTAAAGCCACAAATAAGGTTCTTGGTAATAATCCTTTGTAATCCACCATCAGGATATTTGAAGGTAAATAGTCGTTTAGCTGTGAAATTAAAAATGTTGAAGTTTTTTTTCAGAGGCTGAGCCTGAAAAGTATTTGAATACAAGTAGGAGCGCACTGTTAAACCGACTAGCCAATAAATTTTCCCAAATTTCCTTTAACAATATTCACCCCACTATTGGCGTCTTAGCAACTTTATCAATATATTTAGCAATTTTAAGAAAAACAAAAATCTGTGTCAGCTGAAATTGGAATTAGCAGATCAATCTTTTGAAAGATCAGTGATCAGCCAGAAAACTGAACATATTTATCGACGTCCCTTTACGTGTAGAAATCCTTCCATAAATTCTTCTTTTATTTTAGTAGAGTCTTAGATTAGCATTTTTACGTCCATCATGTGGTTACTTCCTGGTAAAAGTGCAGGAATTGTTAGAGCTAATAATGGAAAATGGACTTTAGAGTTCATTTAGTCAGTAGAGGAAAAAACATACTAAGAAATTATTGTTTATAACAAAATATCTGGTGGCTCAGTTACCTTCCGCTAATAAGATAGCATGTTCTTTTATGTCAAGGAATTATTCACGCCGTTTTCTCAGAAAAGTAAAAATGCACCGATATAAAATCTGGAACATGTGAAAGAACCCTGAATATAGATTAATTATAAATTTTAGGTTTGATTTTTCTGAAATGTTCAGTTCAAATTTCTAAAGAAATAAAAGATGCATTTATTTGAATTTGTTCTACATATCTCTGCTAAAGGTGCTAGTTAGTGTTGAGGGTGCAATAGCTGATTCCCTACCAGATCCCAGTTTCCTGTTGACACATCAGTTATCCAGTTTTAATCATGTTGGGTCTGAATACAGTCAGTACCACATGCAGACAGCAGGGGGTGCAGTCATTCACCCTTTGGAATCCACATGTGCTTACTCTGCTGTGTTTCACCACTTTGACTCATAATGTGAGTGAATGTGAATCATTCACATTTCTGTAGTGGGTGACGTATCGTTGGACTTTTGTGTTTCTGCAGTACGAGTCCAAGGCGAGGATTTCAGCTGATGAGGCGATGAAACATTCCTACTTCAGGCAGCTCGGGATGAGAGTCCACACACTGCCTGAAAGTGAGCACACACACATATGTACACCCCCACACGTCCTGTGCAATCCCAGCTGCTGTCTGCTCTCCTCAGGCCTTCCTGCATCATTCATTCTTTGATTTCCTGTCCCATGTTGTTTTAAGTTAGCTGTCTCCTGTGTTTTAGCTACCTAAATGTGTTGCATTAAGCTAGCTGTCTCTTTTGTTTCAGTTAGCTAAACATGTTTGTTAAGCTGGCTATCTCCTGTGTTGCATTAAGCTAGTTGAGTCTCTCTCTCCAGTGTCTTAACTAACTAAATGTGTTGCCTTAAGCTAGGTGTCGGTGGTGTTCCTCCTAGCTAACATGTTTCTTTAAGCTCACTGTCGCTTGTTTCAGCTAGGTAAAGGTTTTGTGTTAAGCTAGCTGAGTGTCTTTCTCTACTGTATTTCAGGTAGCTAAATGTATTGCATTAAGCTAGCTGTCTGCTGTGTTTCAGCTAAAGTTAGCTGAGTTTCTGTCTCTCCCGTGTTTCAGGCGTGTCGATGTTCACGTTGAAAGAGCTGCAGCTTCAGAGGGACCCCGGCTACAGGAACTCCTCCTACCCCGAGTCAGGTGAGCCATGAAACTCATTTCATTTCCCATAATTCAAAAGGAATCAAGTATCAATTGAAACTCTTCTTGTGTCTGAAATTTTCCGACTTTTAGCAATACCACCTCCAGTTTTCGACTCTCTAACATTTTAGTTTTCAAGCCAAATCACAGATGACTGACATCATCAGTAACTATCATTGGAGTTTTTATAGTTCTGATTATGATGGCCTGCAGATAATGAAAACCCTAAATTTAGTCTCTCACAAAATTAGAATATTATAAAAAAGTTAAATATTAGAAACTTATGGGTCATTTTAATCAATTGATTTCCTCAAAAATATTGCGTTTAAATTATCTTTAAGCCATAATCATCAAAAATACAAGAAATAATAGCTTAAAGTACTTTACCATAGATAACAGGTTTAAATATCTGAAATGAAACCAAAAAAATCACAATGTACACTTTGTTCGATGTGCTTGTATTTTGGTGTAATGAGGCCCATGGCATCATGGGTAATGTGTTGTTCCAGGTAACGGCAACATCAACAGAAGGCAGAGCATGCTTTTCTAATGTTTCCTGAAGAGGATGGTCAGCCGGCCAGCTTCATCTGCACCTCCCAGCAACTCCTCGCATGAGCCCACCTCCCTGTGGAGCATCTCTCCTCACTCCCTCACCTGGACTCACTCACACGCGTACACACACACGCACGCACACACACACACACATCTTCTGAATGAGTGACTTTGAGTCAAAACGCTTGGAGACTGTTTATTTATTGGGGTGTGAGGTTAACTTATTTTGCTGCTAAACTACTACTGTCTACTATATAACATGTCTGTGTGTGTGTGTGTGTGCGTGTGTGCACATGATCTGAACTGAAAACGCCATGCACAGTCAAGCGGTCTGTTTAGGTTACTGTTATTTCTCCTGACTATAATTCTTTGGTATCTTTAATTTGAAATTCAACAGATGTTGATGTCGACGCTGTGATGAAGTTGTTGTTTTCATTGTTGTGCTTACAGAGCAATGGCTGCAGTTTCTTCAAACTTTTTATGCATTGTGTATATCTATACATATATATTTGTGTATATATGTACATGTATATTTGGAGATTGTTTTTTTTGTTGTTTTGTTTTGTTCTCTTTCCTTCGAGCTTCCGCGACTGATCTATACAAGGTCTCTACATTTCAAAAAGCTGCAGCACACGACAGTGTTGGCTGGAGAACGAGAAAGACTGGTGATGATGATGATGATGATGGATTTCCCATCTTAGATTTTTTTTTTCTCCCCCCCCAAATGCGTTTCAGGATAACTGTGTTTCTCTGAGGGCCCGCTGCCTTCGAGGGTTCCACTGAAAGTCTGAGCATAGTGCCTGGCAGCTGAGGGCTGAGCAAAGCTAACAGTTTTAGCTGCTGGGTTTCTGCTCTCTCTGGTAAATCCACAAGACCAAATCTGACTGAGACAAAAAATGGAAGTAGGCATGGGCTGGTGTGGGATTCTCTATGATAACCATGATTAAAAAACTAAACGGTATCCCTGTGTGTTAGGAAAACTTTCTAACATAATCTTTCATTTACTTGGAACAGCAGGAGCTATTACTATATGTGCTACAGTTATGTTACTTTAACATATTTTTATTTTCATACAAATATGGAATAAATAGTCATTAAATTTAATATTAAACACACTGCTCTTTGTAGAGATACAGAAATCTAATTACCTGGTTAATCTGTTCCGGTAGCCTGCAGCCTGCTGCTTTACAGATCTGCCAAATGTAAATGTAATACAGAAATGTTTGGTTTCCACACCATGCTTGTCTGAAAAATAGTTCCAGTCGAGAAAATCACAAACATCCGGATTCATTTAATTGAGTTAAATGACGCAGTGCTGCATTACTCTGTCCGTCATACACAGGAGAAAACTCTGGTTGGCCTGGCTCCTTCATCTGGGTTTTCATTTTTCACGGGCACAAAAATGAGCAGTTTTTGAAACCGTAGCTGTTTGAAACCTTGGTGCAGGAACATACCAGAGACCAGCCCATGCCTTGTTGGGAAGACGACTGGACAGCATTGTTGAGTAATGAGAAAAACCAGAACCTGAGATAAAAGCTAGGATGAGCCTGCAAACCTTCCGACTGTCGAGAGCCTCGATGCAACTGTACATTCAGAAATTTTACCCTGCACTCCAAGCAGTTGCATTTCTTTGTGTTTTATTTTGTTTTCATCAGGGATGTGGGCCTCAACACGGCTCAGTTTACCCAACAGTATTAAGATGTATTCCGTGACTTCTCCTCGAGAAAACGGCACCAATGTTGACGCTGTAAAAGCAACAATTTCCCACTTCAGGTCGAGCCACAGCATTTTTACAACACAGAGATTAAAACTCAAGACTTTACTGCTGATGTGTTGTTAGCAACTGACAGTGATGCTAAAGATGATTAAACCTGTTGGCGAGTCTCTCTTTTAAATATGTTTACTGTAGCAATAAGAAAATGTCCCTCAATGTTTCTTACATGACAACTGATGTTCATTGCATTCCTGGGGTCAGCTTGGTTTGTTTTTGACCATCATTAAATATCAAACCACAGTCGTTTTGCTAAGCTTAGAAAATACAGTTTGCAGGAGCTAATGTAATGTAATGCTATCGCTTGTCTGGCTATACAACTAAACCCTGTTTTAATATCTACTTTGTGAAAATTTATTGAGCAGCATTAGACGTGTGGTGAACGTTGTTTCCCTGCTAGGTTAGCTTTGGCAGATTTCTCTTTTTATGCTAACTTTATGTGCGCAAGCTAGCTGTGCGCTAAAGCTAAACATACATGATGAGGTATGCATTCAAACAAATTTAGGTCAATAAACAGTGTTTGTTTAAATGTTACAATCTCTGGTATAAATAAGAATATATACTTTTTGACTTAAAAGGTACATCATTGGTGTGACTAACTATGCAGTTGAAGCTATAGTTTAGCATAGCCAGTTAGCTTTAAATATGGCTAAAAGATTTTTGTTGAACGCTTGGCAAAAATGTAAGCTTGTTTATTTTTTAAATACATAAACGGGAAATTTTTAAAAGTTAACAGCTTCACAAGGTGAACTGCTAATCAAAATATTAAAAGCTTATTAAAAATAAAAGACCAGGAGTGCATTAAACATCCAAATAAAACTGAAAGTTGTCAGGGGAACAGAGGGAAGTTTTCTTGTTGCTCTTTTGTTCGGCGGCCGACTGAAAACTGTATTTTGTGACAGGAAAAGATTTGTTGAAGCGACACTAGTGTTCTTTGTTTCAGATTAGGTAGCACATGCTAGAAGAGTGCTGGAAGCACTGGGAATGCTTGATAAACTTATATCTGAAATCATTAATGTAATAATATTAACATCAAACACAGATTGCAGGTAATGGTGCAGTAATCCAGTAAGCAGTACAAATCTTTTTAATCTAAATGATTTGAACATGCACTCCTAATTTGAAATATTAAATTGTGATGACACAATCAAGTACAGACATGATGTACTGTAAGCAGGAAGTCATTATATTAATGGTAATTTTTCCTGTATTACATTGGCCTGTTCTTTTTAAGTTGGAAATTGGAACCATGCACATCTAAATTTTCCATAATTTTTTTTTTTGTGTATATTCCACTTTATCCAAATTAAGGATTGTTTCCCTGTGAACTGCAAACTGTGTTTCTGCTAATATGACTTTCTTTTTTGTACATGAACAGCAGTAACATGCACGAAAGGAGATTTCTAAAACGGCTTAATATTTATCATTGTAAAACTGTACTTTTTTTCAGATGAACGGATGATTTAATTGTATGTGTTTTATGTCCGAGTGTGTGTGGATATGTGTGTGCCTGATGCATGGAAGGCCTGCTGTGTTGTCAACTCAAACTCGCTGAAACACTGAGCTGCCGGTGAACAGTTGATGTGTGACTCTTTTTACTGGAACTATTTATTTCTCATAACCATCAGAAGTAAAATTTAAAAATTTGTTTCATAAAACGCTTGTGTAATAGTCATTTTCTGAGTAACAACGGAAAAGGTCTTCAAGGTAAACGCACTGGAAATCAGAATCCTTTTTTTTTTTTTAAAAAGAAAGTAATTTATTTAAAAACACAAAATAAGAAACTAATTTAAAATGGAAAATAATTTGCTGTCATATTTCCAAAAAACAAAACAAACAAACAAAAAAAGAAACGGGAGCAATTTCACAGCTACAAAAAAAGCTATTTGTGCAGTTTTGGCCAAGAAGATATAAAGCTTTTGACACATTTACAGAAATCTTTCATCATAAAAGCTACAGCAAAGATTGCTTAAAAGTACAGTACAGTGCAAAATAATAAAAAGTATAGAAAATTGTGCATCAAGATCTGCGCTGCATTTTTACTCTGGCTAGCAGATGCTCTGCTAGGAGTCGCTTACGGTCCCACATCATGTAGCCCAGTTTTATTTTTTCCAGCGTTTGATAAAAGTCTATCCTGAGCCTTTCCGTATCCAGGAAAGAGAAACTGAACATTAAAAAACTTTTGGCAGTTAAATGTGAAAAAGATGCCATCTGTTCTAAAGTGACAGAAAACATCATGATATTGTTGTTAGATTCTAATTTTCTAATTATTTTGTATTATAAAGTTGTTTAGGTGTTGGGTTTTTTTTTTTTTTTTGGAACCATTAACCTTTTTTGAGCAAAAAACAACTTATTTCTGAATGTAAGGTATAAGAAAGTAATTAGCTTAGCTTTAAGATTACAAAAAGGTGGGAAAACATCAACTTGCTCAAAAACAATAATATCCACTAGCACCTATTGTTCCTGTTAGTGATAATAAACTTTTAAGCTATTATACACATTTTGATAACTTACTTGATCATTTAAAACTTTTTGAAAACACAAAAGAGCAAAAGCCTTAATGTGCTGTCTAGACGCGGGAACTCGGGTTGTATTTATTCTTGGAAGGCTGAGAGCAGTTTTCACAGTTCTACTTCTAAATTGTAATGCTTTCTCTTTTTATTTCGCACGTGTTCAAGAATTTCTTCACATCCGAGGCAAAGAAATTCACGGAGTTACTCACGACGGCTACAGAAGATGGCAAAAGAAAACTTGTGTTCTGCTGAGGTTTTACTACATTTGGACAGAGACTGACAATCAAACGAGATGAGAGACACGGAACACTGACGCCATGTCAGATGCACATGTGCGACGGGGACCCTGAAGTAAACATACAAACCAAACTATGCTCTTCTTAGAGAGCGAATCCTCAGAGTGGAGCTCCAGTTTCTTCTGGAATGAAGGTAGAAGTCTCAGTTGTAAGTATGCTCAGTCAGGTTGAACTTCATCCAAGCTTTAGGATGGTCTGCTCCTTGATGATGATCGTCAGAGGGGCCAGAAGCAGCTTCCTGCTGGCATCAGGACTTGTGGGAGCTGGCAGTGAGCAGCAGAGGAGAGGGCGTGTCCATGTTGGAAGGAGGAATGGGAATGGCTCCATTCATCAGTGTGGGGAACTAGTAAAGTACACAATAGGAAACATTAAAGACTTTTTTAGCAATTTATGAAGTGTTTCTAGTGAGACCTGTTTTGGCCTGAAGCGAGAAGTGCTCTACCATCGACCAGTTCATGCTAGTGATTACAAATTAAGTCGTAGTGTGTGGGGATTAAAGTTTCTGCCTTTTTTTGAGACAGGTCTTTGAAAGAAATTCATGTACTTGGCAACATCCTGTAGACTTGATTTGCTGGCAGAATCCCTTTATGGTGTGTTTGGTTTATTTGAAGTCCACTTCAACCTCGTACTATAAAAGATCAGCTTCAGTTCAAAGGTTACCTACTCATAAACAAGTATGCTTATAGCCTAATGACTATTATTAGTGCTGGAATAGCTTTTAGGGTTAACCAACTTCTCATCAATAAGCAACATATGCGTGGCGTTATCTCCGAAGGTCAAGCACTGTTAACTATATGATTTTGGGTTTGGTTGAATACCCACAAACTTTGGGTCTCGGGTAAAGATACTGTAGACGGACAACATTTTGACAACAAACAGGAATGTGGGTTTTCTTGATTCTACACAAATTGCAAGGTTTAAAATACAGTTGACTAGCTACCTGTATATGAGCTGAAGGTGTTGAGTCAGATGATGTGGGTATTTGTGACTAAGCTGAACCCAGGGGTGTTTAGGAAAACCAGGCATCCGTTGAAGGATATTACCTCAAACACAAGAAAGGAAGATTACCTGGAAGAGTTGGGCATGGCTCTGCAGTTGGGCTGGGCTCAGAGGTCCCACCGGACTCAGACCAGACCAGAAATGGATGTTGGACAGCAGAGGACTGGGAGTTAGCAACAGACCAGATGGAGTCTGGGTGGTTGGGGAAATACAGAAAAAAAAATTAGACAAAGTAAAATAATCCACATAGAGTATGGAAAAGATGGTTAATTCTGGCAATGATGACCAACTTATAGCTTCTTCAATTATAAAAATTGCAAAAAAAACTTTTCATCTGAAACTTTGCTCAAATGAAATTCTCAGGCTAATTTCATACCTAGATTTCCTAGCATGCCTTAAATGCCATAAAGTTCCCCCTCACTCATCCTATAAATAGCTATGGTGGTTGGATGACATTTCCTTGTCTATTAGTCATTCATCAGTCAGACCATTTCTTCTAATGTCATTAGGTAATTCTTGTTCATTTTCTTTCAGCAATTTTTAACATTTCATTTTAGGTGGTTTGATGGTCTTGTTGGTTTATCTGAGTTGGTTTCCATGGCACTACAAGGACCTTTATTTTGGATTTGGTTTTAAAGCAAAAGGGGACAAATTTCAAAGAAAGTATCAAATCTCTGTAAACGTACTTTCTGTTGGTTTGCTAGGGAAGGGGTTCTAGTTACCAAAAGGAGTAGGTGTTACCATTGACATATTGAGTAATGAGTTCGGCCTCCACTTCCTTTGGTTTCTGTCAGTGATTTACACACAGCAGTATATGATTACTCAGTCTGGATAAGAATGTCAGCTGAGGGCCTGAATGTAGTCAGTCTGTCCTGTTTTGGTCAGCGAGCTGCTGCCAGTGAATCAGGAGCGTCAAGAACATATGGGTTCACTTAGAAACCTCCTCAATCCTCCCTCTCCTCCTCCTTTTCTTTCCGCTCACCTCTCTCCGTCCCCTCCCTGTCTGACTTTCCGCATCAGAAATGTCTCCTTCCTCTCCTCTGCCTGTTACCTATTACAGACTGTGCTTCCAGGGGAGGTTTGGGGAGGTTCGGTGGTGTTATTGGCTGTCTAATGTTGATTCATACCTGTGTGGTCAGAAAGGCGGGGGTAAGAGACCCAGAGGGTAGCGCCGGGCTGTTGAGGGCAATGGAGACAAGGTCACTTCCTGTTAGGAGAAGAGGAGAGGCAGAGATTTCCAAGCCTTTGGGTTTTCTGCCTTTTAAAGGGTTACTGTTGGCCAACCCCCTCCTCTCTGGCGTTCGTGTGCACCGTAGCTTCTCTCTTTCCCTCTGACCAGATGACAAGTTTAAAGGTTGAGCGCTACATTCGACATCTTCAGTATCTGCGCTAAGGCTCTGCCCCCTTGCCCGTATGTGGGCTGGGCTTTGGGATGGGGACGAAGAGCTGGCCAACCGAGGAGACAGCACGGAGGAATTTGGGCTGTCTGTCGTGGATGGAGGTGGTGTTGGAGGAAGGGACGAGTGGCCGCCGTTGGTTACGAACCGGATGACGGAGGAGCTTTCCTCGCATCTAGGCTCCTTTTTGATTGGCCGCTGCTGTTCTAAAGCGTGCTGCAGGGAGCTGATGGTGAAGGAGGAGTATAAGTTGGAGTAGCGATACTGGTTTCTGTCAGTTCGATCCTCCTCTTCAGCTTCAGGCTCTGACGCCGTCCCTCCAACCTCCTCGCTACTGCGACCTGACTCCACAACTGCAGGGTCCATCTTCAGAATCTCAGGGAACGAGACAAATTTGTAGACAAACTTTTGACCAATCACCTTCTTGATGATGTTCTGCAAGTAGGGGAGAAAAACAACAAAAAACAGACATGTCAACATAAACCTCCATTTTACCGCAGTTTTGTTTGTGTTGTAGTTCACATGTGCATACTTTGTCGTAGTAGTAGCGCAGCGCCCTGCTCAGCTTGTCGTAGTTCATGTTGGTCTTGTTCTTTCGCAGCCCCCACAGTTTGGCCACCTCCTCAGACTTGAGCAGTTTGAACTCTCCATCATTAGATGTCCAGCAGATGAGATGTTTGTGGCTCTGGTCAAGCAGCAGCTGGAGCAGGAACTGCCAGAGAGTGATGGAGCTCTCCATGACGACAGAGGCACCGGGGATTCTGCAACTGGGAATTAGAGAAGCACATTGTTAGGATCCAAGGATTCTAGGATTTTTTTTTTTATTGTCATACCAGCTTTGCTTGTTTGTGGTACGAAATTTGGACTGTTATTATTATTATCATTATTATTAGCTAGCTTAATGTAAGTAGCTAGCTTACTTTAGCTATCTACCTTCATGTAGTGAGTTTAATTTATCTCATAAATTAAGCTATCTACCTTAACTTAGATAGCTTAATGTGCTAAATTAAGCTAACTTAATGAACTGAACTTAACTGATTGGTACCTTAATTTAGGTAATTAAGCTAGCTACTTTAATTTCACTAGCTAGAAAAGTTTAGCTGGTTAGCTTAATTAAGCTAGTTAAGCTAAGAGCTAAACTCGGTCAAACATTTAGACAGAGGAGTTGGATGCACAGCTCAGGAAGGATTTCCTGTTTTTAAAAATGTCTACATCTACACAAGCTTTGGGAATTGAATTTAAAAAGGTGGAGTCTTTACTCTGCTCCAGTAGATGTTGACAACATTAGCACCATCAGAATATAAAAGAAAGAGAACCTGAGCAGGTCTAAAGAAGTTACAGAGGCTAAAGAGTCTCAAAAACAATTGTAGCTCATGGATTGCTTGAAATTTTTTTAATTGTGGAAAGTGTTTTGCCATTAATTTTTGATGGCAAAACAATTTTTCAACAATTATCTTTTAAGATACATTTGTATGGAGATAACCAAAAATAACCATGTAAAAGCGAAAGCATGCTAAAATTAGCAGTGCTCTTCAAGTTAGCAACTCTAGAGAAATGAAAGTAAGCATAAGAGCAAAAATGTTAGTGCATGTCCTCTGGGTTCTGTTACCAAAGGGCTTATGTTTGCCACATGTAACTACACGTAGACATGGTGGCATGAGGTTTTGCTACTTCCTTCCACAGGTTGTAAACAGCTGGTATGACCATTTTCTACTAATTGACCCCTGTTGGATTGTAACTGCAGATACCGTGCCTTGTAAACGTAATTCTTGCTCCCCTGAACTATTTTACTTTTTTTTTATTACAACCACAGACTTGATTTTATTGGGAGGGGTTTTTTTCCCCCTCATGTTCCCATCCGTCTCTGATCAACTTCCACAGATAAATTAAGCAGTCCCATAGCATGATGCTGCCACCACCACAGGGGATGAGGAGGAGGCTGAGTACATAAGCATGCCCCATTTTTAATATTACAATACAACATTCAACTAAAATACATCAAAGGTTGTGATTGAAAAAATGTGAAAGAGTTTAAAAGATTAACATTTTGCACTGCACTGAGTGGAACAACAAATTGTAATAATTGTTGCTCACAGCGGTTGGCAGGCATTTCCTCCTTCTGTACAGTTTCATATTGACTGTGAGAGTCAGTGAGAAAGCTCCATACGTCAGATGGCTTTCGGATGTTTCCATGGTGATAAAACAGGATGTGGTTAGTGACCCTTCTGCCAAGACAAGCGTGGCCCTAACCGACGTGTTTACCTGGAAACCGCTGACTGCCTGTGTGTGTGTGTTTGTGTGTGTGTCTGTTCCTGTGCGCTCTCTGAGAACTGTAGCTCTGCCTGCCTTCATAATAACAACATATTGTGGAGCAGCGGTGGAAATATGAGAAATGACTGTTTGTGAATCTGTTTGTCTTTGTGAAAGGAAACCAAGCAGCGGGACAAAAACGAGGGGAAAGTACAAAACAATGACCCACCAACCTCGCAATCACACAACTGACCGAGTTCTCGCTTCCTATTTCCTGTATGAATGTGTGCTGCTGTGTGTTGGCGCGCGGGCGTGCGTGCGTGTGTGTGTGAGGTGACGGAGGAACCGCGGTGATGTCTAACTGTCTACAGGAGGACTTCCTGTCATTCAGCTTCAGGGGCGTCATTCCCGGTGAGAAGCTGTCCAGGACTTCCTGTCGGTGAGAAGCACCGGGAACAAGCGCACACGCTCGCTGTTTGTTTTTAGACATCAGTTCTTACAACACCCAGCAGATGTAGAAGGTTTTTTGTTTTTTTTTAAGAACACAGATACGCACGCGCGGGCTTGTACACACTTTGGGAAAACTTTCACAACTGGAATGTTACCAGTTGAACTTTTCCAAGTCTTCCAAGAACCACATTGTATTTAGCATCAGCTGAAAAAAATAAAAAAGCATCCTGACAGCATGATACTGCCACCACCGTACTCCATGATGATGAATTATTCTGGTTGACGTTTCCATGTCGCCCAAAACTGTAACCATCTGACCAAACCACCTGCTTTTTCATCGTTTCAATCATTAGACCACTGGTTGCACTACTTTATTTATTTTTTTGTTGTTTTTGTCTTGTGTGTACCAGAGTAAAAGAGATTGAATATAAATGCATGCCACACGTTTCAGATTTCACCATACTTCTGCTAAAATAAGCACTGGGATTGCACATATGTGCTGATAATGGAAAAATATTTTGATCTGTTAAAGCAAATGTTTTAAGATTTGATTTCAAAATAAAAGTCCACCGTTTGAGCCCGTTTCCTCTCTCCGTTTCTGTCCAGGTCAGCAGGAAGAACCCAAACCATGACTCTCCTTCCATTTCCTCCTCTCTGATTATTTTTTTAAATATGTCTGAGTGAGGAGGGAGTAAAGGGGGCTCTGCTGGAACTCAAACGTCTCTTTGTTTTGCGGCAGTCGGTGACTCATTTTCAAGATGTTGTCTGCTGCCAGCTTCTATCCGGAAGCGCATGGCAATTAGTCTGCGAGGTCCAGACAAACCAGAAAGTCTGCTAGCAGGTTTTAAAGGAGCCACGGCTCATTTTTACTTCCCTTCCCTCACCAATTGTCACACCGACTTCATTCTAGATTCCCCCTTTAAATCTGATAGTGTCACGCATAACAACGCTGTTTAGTTGGGGAAAACTTTTACTCATTTTTACGCAAGGCTCCTTTTTTCTTTTTTTTTTTTTTTTTTTTTTTTTTTGCGCTTTTCAGGTTGGCGGTGTGGATTTGCGCTTTCTGTGCTCTCAGAAATGATTTTTGAACGGATCACAAGTTTCTCTCTTTTTTTTTTTTTTTTTAGTTCACTTCTATGCTGTTTTTAGCGAACTTTGAGAAAGTTGGAGACGGAAGGAAAGTTGGCACCTACCCAGCTGTGAACGGCCGCGGCTCCTCTCTCTCGGTGCGTCTGTCCGCGCGTGTCGTGGGAGTTTGGCTCTTAAAGCAGAGCGTGTGTGTTGCGTCGGGGCTCCATGCTGCTGCTGCTGCTGCTGCTGCTGCTGCCCCGCTGTCTGAAAGCGGATCCGCAGCTTTTCTCTCTCCTGCCTCAGAGCAGGAAGTCGGGACGCGCAGACGGAGAACGAGCGCACTTCCTCTGGAGCAGTATTCCCGTCTGTGTAAACACACACACACACACGCACACACACCCACGCAAAAATCTCTATTTCCTATAAACACGCCCCTTAAAGCACTCTCTCTCTTGCACACTCACCTACACATGCATGCGCACTGACGCTCGCGCAAATCACACAACTAGACGTTGTACACACTGACAGTGTAATACTACTATTACACACACACACACACACACAGAGAGAGAGAGAGCTCAGAGCCAAGTGACAACTGACGTCACCCTCTTCCTGCTCACCAGGAGGAGTTCCTGTTTCTACACACAAACGTGCGCGCGACCTAGGTCAGCCGACCTACCGGAAATGTGAAAAACACAGCCCAGCATTTGAGTTCCTTTTGTTAAAATGTACCGTTTTACTGGTCAGATAACATTAAAAACTCGATTTAGTGTAAAAGTCATTCTAACTCTGGAAGTGTTTCACATTTTGTCCACTTCAATCAATTTCCTTAGGATTGTTTTTTTTTTTTTTTTTTTCTCCCCAGCGCAGCCCCACAGCATGGTGCTGCCACCACCAGGGGTGTGCATGAATGTCACACTTTTCAGATTTTGTGTTTTGAAATAATTTTTTAAACATAAATCATGTAGAGAAAATACACGACGCTACCCAGAAGCAGTTTCTCAACAAGTCGGTGTGTTTATGCGGTGATAAAAGTTCCACATGTTTTCCAGTAAACCACAGACTTAAATATGATTTGCAAAACCCGCAGGTTTTGCACATTCATTTTTCGAAACCATATCTCAAAGCTTAGTCAGCATCAGTCAGTGGCAAATTTCGTGTCTGATCTAAACATTCTTATTTGCATTTAGGTCTGAACGTTGATTGGACCATTATAGTGAATGAATATTCTTTGATCTAAACCATTTTTTTATTTTTGGAGTGTGTATCGGGTTGCCCCGGCTTCAGTTTCATGTCTGCTTCCCACACAACAAGGCTTGTTTTGGCTTTCTTTCTTGACTAGAAAGAGTCTTTTATTAATATGAGGAGATTATTCAGAGTAGATGTGTAGGTAAAATGTGACGGAAGAGATTACTGAATGGCACAGTCATTCTTAAGGGTTAGGGAAATGACATTATTTCAAATGATATATACTAAAATGTGCTTATGAATAGGATTTTATCACTTAATTTTCTTTTGGTCGGACAGCCCCCACTTAATCAGTCTACTAATATTTGTTTTATTTTGGCACGAGTGTTCTAAATTTCTTAAAGGTGTAAAATATACTATTATGTATTTCATGGAGGATTGCATTGAAGTACAAATGAAAACCATTTGCTGGATTTGAATAATACACATTTTTACATTGGACTATTGCATTCAATTCTGAACAATTGTAAACTTTTAAAGAATTTTCATTTTTAATGCATTATCAAACGATTACAGCAAATATTAAAGTATGCTACTGAGGATAAACACAGAGGAAGTGATTAGAGCGGTGTATTAGGTGACAGTTCATATTTTTAACAATAATAATTATTGGTTAGTTTACTAAATAACTTCGGTCATTGGTATTGAATCTCCTTTGTTCTCTTCTTTTTTTTTTTTTCTTTTTTTTTGATACAACCAATACTTAACAGAGTGAGAGGTCTTTCGTTTTTCCCTCTCTCCGGTTGAGTTTCCTGTTTCCTCTTCGGCCCCGCCTCCATCTTTGAAACGTCAACAGCGCCAAACTTTCGGGGTCCTTCGTGAGGTGAAAATGAGCGGCAGTGTTGCGGGGCCGCAGTGGAGGAAGGTTCACTCCGTTGCTGGAGTCGTTCCCCGGTCCAGGCATGGACACCGGGCGGCTGCAATCCGCGAGCTCATCATTGTATTCGGTGGCGGGAATGAAGGGATAGCGGAGGACCTCCATGTCTACAACACGGGTAAGCTAACGTTAGCTGCTAATGTTTTTAGCTTGTAGCGGAGGAAAGTGGCCCAGCTCTTGACACGAAGTTTGTTTACTTACATAAAACTCTACCATATTCTGGCACTTGTCACAGTTTTATTTTGTTTAAAGGCAGTTTGTTAAATTGGGTTCAGTAACATTACTTTAAGTGGCTAAACTCAGCTGTCTCCCTCTGTGTTTAAGCGTCTGTCGCATGCATTATTAATGGACGCCAATATTATTATTTGCATCCCTGAAGGATATTTGAACAGTTTTTTTCCAGGGTGAAATAAGAAATCAAAGCACCTTTAATTGGAACCATTTAAGGCGATACTTTAAATCCTAAGAACTACATGGTGGTGGCAGCATCATGCTGGTGACTCCAAAGTTAGTTTTCGAACTGAGCCGATGATCCTGTCCTGTTCAAAATATCTGGACTATGCTTAACCGCTGGCTTTAAAAGAGCTCCACATCTTCTCATAAAAGTTGATTCTGCCACTTTATTGCCAGAAAATCACTGATGATGGCAAAAAGCATCAAGTCAAGTGAGAACTCTAGGTCAAAGCTGTAGAGCCATGTTTTAAAGTAGCAGCTAGTTTGATATCTTTGTTGCTGTTTCAGTCTCCAAACAATGGTTCCTCCCTGCTGTGAGGGGAGACATCCCACCCGGGTGCGCCGCTCATGGCTTTGTCTGCGAAGGCACCCGAATCCTGGTGTTTGGTGGCATGGTTGAGTACGGAAAGTACACCAACAGCCTCTATGAGCTCCAGGTAAATCAGGTGTGGAGTTGAGCGCTGCTGTTGCTAGGTAACGGAACCTTCTAGAGCTGCTTGTGTGTTGTCCTCCTCAGGCCAGCCGGTGGCTCTGGAAGAAGCTGAAGCCCAGAGCGCCCAGGAACGGGTCCCTGCCCTGCCCTCGGATCGGACACAGCTTCACCCTGGCGGGGGGGAAGTGTTACCTATTCGGGGGCCTGGCCAATGACAGCGAGGACCCCAACGGGAATGTACCAAGGTAACAAAACATCTTTCTGGGCTGCTTGGTTGTCTCTTATCTTGAACTTGAGTTTTCAGGCAGCAGATTTAAGATGCTAACCATATTTTTTGGCACCTCTGCTGCTAATCTTACGAAGTTGAAGCAGACAGAGAGAAGAATCTTTGCTCTGTCTCGACCCGGTGTCCTGTGTTGTCTTGGCAATATGTTTTGATTAGTGGTCAGATTAAATTGCCTGGTCTGTAATTAACCAAAAAAAACTATAAAGAGACAGATTAAGCAAAAATTTCAATCCAGAATCCCTTTTCCTGCTAAATTATTGAACAGATGTTGCTTGCGGATGTCGCTTGTGCGTCAGATTTACCGTTGTACTAGAAACAAACGTATACAAGGTTCCTGCCGTAATCTTTATGCTTAAAAAACTAAAAAAGTTAATTAATTGCATAAAAAAAAATTAACATGTTAAAATGTATGTAATTAATTGATTAAAATTAATGCGTTTTAGTCCTGGCCTTAATTTTAGATCATTATCCGACTGAAAAATCCAACGATGACCCAATCAAAACTAGAGACCAGCAGGTTTTGATTTAAACACGGCCTGTATGCCTGTTAGGAAGACCTGTGATTATCTGGAAGAACACACATCCTCCGCCGTAAACATTCATCCGTCCTTAGAGTGTCTGCTGTTGAGCTCCATCTGCGTCTTATCCGACAGAGCTCCAGTTAGTTTAGCAGACTCCATGTTTCTGCTAGTGGTGGTGGTGGGACAGAAAAGGTTGCCGTGGCGATGGCTTTAACGTCACTTTCTCAGTGTTGGTGGTTTCTGGTGTGATGGATTGAGCTGTGGTTGCTTTCAGGTATCTGGGGGACTTCTATGAGCTGGAGCTGCAGCCGCTGACAGGAGCGAGAGGCTGGAACGTTCCCGACACCAAGGGCGGCGGTCCGTCGGCGCGAGAGTCGCACACCTGTGTGGCGTACGCCAGCCTCGGCTCGTCCAAGCTCTACGTGTTTGGGGGCATGCAGGGTTGCAGACTGAACGACCTGTGGCAGCTTGACCTCAGTAGGGCTTCCGGATTTTCATGAGACCGTTAGCGGCTCATGTCCACGAAACTGATGTATTCTTCTTCTCTGCCTCAGGCTCCATGGTTTGGTCCACGCCTGACACCAGCGGCTCCACCCCTCTTCCCAGAAGCCTTCACTCTGCTAACGTCGTTGGAAACAGGTGCTGCAGGCTGGGCCGTGAAACGCAGTAAAAACCGAGTGGTTCCTCCTATAAACACTCCCTTTTATTGATCTGTGTGCAGGATGTTTGTTTTTGGAGGCTGGACTCTTGCTCCAGAGTCGGACAAACGGGTCACCACAGCAACAGAGTGGATTTGTTCCAACTCGCTGGATTCTCTGAACCTGGGTGAGTCATTCGTTCTCTGGGTCTGTATTTCTCAAACTGTGGTCCACAGGGGCCCCCTAGTGGTCCGAATGGTATTGCACAGAAACAACCGTCTATTAGCTGCAACGAGAGGTCAAAGTGCAGCGCATACAGTTAGCTTACCAAATGATTCAGCTAAATAAAAGCTGAAGAATTCAGGAGGATTTCATGCCTGCAGGATTATTTTTTAGTTTGTGGGGTGAGTTGCAGAACTTTTTATTGTTTTTAGAACATTATGATACATAGCAAGTCTATTTTCATCTCAGGTTGTACATATTAAGATGATGTTGTTGCGCTTAGTCAGGTGGTACATGAGTGTTTGTTAAATGGGTTCAATTGTCCTCGGCCTGAAAAGGTTAGAGAAACACGATCTAGAGGTAAAGCATCCCAGCCGGAGGTTGGCACGGTAACCATTGCCGGTGTTTTTCTGTTCTAAGACTCGATGTGCTGGGAGTGCGTCGGCCCGGAGCAGCAGGATGACGTCCAGTCCCAGCTGCAGAACCAGAACCAGGGCCCGCAGGCGGACGACCCGTCCGCATGCTGGCCCCGAGCCAGGGCCGGCCACTGCTCGGCCGCCGTGGGGTCCAGGCTGTACATCTGGAGCGGCCGCGACGGCTACCGCAAGAGCTGGAACTACCAGGTGTGCTGCAAGGACCTCTGGTACCTGGAGACAGGTGAGGACGGAGGGGAAACGCAGCTCAGCTTTTGGTAAGGAAGAGTGACATCTCTGTCGTCTGCTGCCAGATCGTCCGACCGCGCCAGAGGGAGTGATGCTCATCAAGTCCACGGTCAGCGTGCTGCACGTGGCGTGGCGCCCCCTGGCTGCAGCAGACTTCTACATTCTACAAATCCAGCCGGTGGTCCGCTGTCCAACTGGAACAGAAGGACAAACTGGGACAGGTCAATGTCCTACAGGTGAGACGATGCAAAGACTCAACAGGTCATCAGCTGCCAGAGAGAATATTCAAACCAAAGTGAAGTTTTCATCCTGGTGTTACTGTCAATAGATGGTGTGCGATGCCGCATGTTTTGGCATCAATCTGATACCAAGTAGATACATTTTACATACAAATATATTTAAGGTTGATACATCATACTACTTTTATTTTTTGGTGTTTTTATTATTTTTCCTTTGGTCAAACCTAGAACAGAATGTAAATAAAGTTTACAGGTGTCTACGAAATGCTTTAAACCAAGACAATAGAAAAACAACAGTTTTGTGTACGTTGTTTTCTAAATAAATGCAAAAAATTATCATTTGAGAGCAAAATCTGTTTTAAGGTACAGTTGAGAAACTATAACACAAAAACAAAATATAATTTCAAGAAGGAATCTGAAACTAAAGTATTGATTTTATCATGCTAGTATGGATCCAATATTGATACCGACTTGGTATTGATATTTGGATCGATCTGGCCTCGCCCAGCTGTTCTCTGCTTACCCGAGTTCCTTTGTTCCACAGAAAGTACTCCCAACCCAGAGGTTTTGTTTTGTTGTCTACCCATGTGTTACACTGGATGTTTGTTCCCGTTAAAGCGACTGGTTTCTCTCCACTGTCTCCCGGTGCTGGCTTAGCTGCTCCAGTGTTTTCTGGCTGTGTTTTCCTAGCAGGAACCTTACAATAGACTGAACTGAACCTGTTTGTCATAGGCGCCTTGTGATGGCCTTTTATTATCAAAGCTGATTACTTTCCTGTATAATCTATTATTGTTTTAGGTCCTCAGTCCCTTCAGAATCCAAATGAGAACCCGTCCGGTCCAGAACAGAACGCATCAGCCCAGGTAGGTGTGACTCATCAGCAGAAAGCCAGACAGAACACCAGCGCCTTCATCCTGGTCTTCACTCACACCGAGGTGTAAATATATGTTTCCTTATAATTCCAGGACTCATCAGCTCCATCAGGTGAAACCAAAGCGGAAGAGCAGAGTGCTGGGAGAGAGTCTGAGTCCAAACACTGCGGTTGGTTTCTCTTCAGTGTCCAACATGAATCAAGTCAGTTAGGATCACCTGCCTTCCCTCTGCTTCAGCTTTATGTCCTTTTATGCTGCAGCAGGAGCAGCGATGGAGGACAGCAGCTCAGCTCAGCAGCAGCAGCAGCAGCAGTCAGGTAGGGAGGAGGCTCACAGAGAAACCAGATCCTAGAAATATCCAAACTAAACATCTTCTCTTTCTGCTTCCAGACAAACAAACGGCTCCAGGTGACCAGACGGGGGATCTGTACGCCAACACAGATCAGGTCAGGTCACATGCTAAATACTGCGAACCGATTTCAGTTTTCTGGCTGATTGACGATGTTTAAAAAGATTTCCGATTTTGGTTGAACTTTTTTTTATTTTTTCCTCCTGAAAAGTTCTTAAATGTAGTGACAAAGTTGCTAAATTGTTAAAATTTTCCAAAATTAAAGAAATCAGGGACGATTTTATCTGTCCAGCCCTAGATTTTATGTTCACGGAATGTATCATAGTCTCAAACAAAGTGAGTGGAACAGTCAAAGCAAAAATAAAAATCTGTGCACTAACAGAGCTTCCTGTGGGCTTCCAGAGGTTCCTGATCTTTATTGATCACTAATAAACATGGCTTCAAAAAAGAAAACAAAACATGTACAGGAAAGAGAAGTGACCCAAGGACCGAACCCTGCAGCACAAACAAGCAATCTGACCTTGTTTTCACTTTGGTTTTGGTAAAAGTTTAAACAGTGTGAAGATTTGTATCGAGGCGTTGCGGCTTGTTCATCTGGATGTGTTGCGCTGCCTTCAGGCTAAGGAGAACCAAGATGGCTGCTTGTGGTTCGATGTTGGCGTGTTTAAGACACTCTATTGCGAGGTCAGCCACTACTTCCTGCCAGCTGAAGACCAGCAGGTGGGACTCCTGAACGGTAGCGAGCTAACAGAGTGTTAGCGTGGCGTTGACCGACCTGTGTTTCTGTCAGGCCTTCCACCAGAGGAAGCTGCCCAGCCCTCAGGACTACCAGGGCCGGGAGAAGCAGCCGCTGACCCCGGGTCAGATGTACCGCTTCAGGGTGGCTGGAATCAACTGCTTCTCTCAGGGAGACTTCAGCCCAGCCAGCGAGTTCAAGACCTGCCAGCCCGGCTTCCCCGGAGCGCCCTCTGCAGTCAAGATCTCCAAGGTAACGCAACAGCATCTCCTCTCAGCAGCTATGTTTCCATTGACCATATATTTGCACAATTTGACATTTCAAAAATAAATTTGCTTAATGGAAACATGGCAAATTCGAAAAAGCTCTCATTTTTTGACAAAAGTTTCGGTGCACCAAATTTTTTAATTTTTTTTTTGGGTGGGAGCTGGGGGGGTGTATCAAAATTGTTTTTTGTAACAAAACTGCAATGGGAACACTTTTATTTATTTTTTTTGCATCACACGCGTCACATGGTCAACAACTGGATGTTGCTACTGCTGCAAACCATGAAGAAGATGACAGGAAGTAGTTTTTTAATGACTTATCATGTGAAGAAACTTATAAGTGTGTGATTTTAATTGCGTTTCTTATTTATTTAATGACATTAGCAGAATATTGACAAAGTTTTGTGCACATTTGAAATGGAAGCGCAGCTAATGGGACGTAAGAGTTAGCTGGAGGGTTCTGGTAGTCGTGAAGGTTCTGGTCCGGTGTGATGTGTTCAGGCCAGCGATGCGGTCCAGATCACCTGGGAGGCCCCGACGTCTCCGTCGGGTCGGATTCTGGAGTACTCCATGTACCTGGCGGTAAGGAAGAACCGGTCCGGCTCGGAGCGGCCGGGGCAGATGGCCTTCATCCGGATCTACCGCGGCACCAAGACCAACTGCTCGGTCAGCTCCTCCCACCTGGAGAACGCCCACATCGACAGCTCGGCGTCCTGCCGGCCCGCCGTCGTCTTCCGCATCGCGGCCAAGAACGAGCAGGGCTACGGACCGGCCACGCAGATCCGCTGGATCCAAGGTGGAACTGCTTTTTGCTGCACGTCTCCGACTTCCTGTTCCATCTCCACCTGAACACCTCTGATCTCTGGGCTTTAACAGATCCCATCAAACTGCGGGGCTCTGCTGCCAAACCAGACGGCAGCGCTGAGGCTGACCCAGACGCAGCTGACAGGTAAACACTCTGGAACAGTCTGGAGTTGGATTATCGGGATCGGAAAAGAAAATCTAGTTTGGAAAAAATTTGTTTTCATATTGTTCCTTATCCAAGTTTACCCATCTACCTTTATTCCTTCCTTCCTCTGGTCCTTTATTTTTCCTTTCCTTCCTGTTTTCCTTCCTTCCTTTAAACTCATGGAATCATGTCGTTTGCTCACCTTGCAGCTCCAGCTGAGGCGGTTCTGGACCAGCTACAGGAAAAAAAGGATCCCCTCAGGAAGTCAAACTGAACATTTCTAAAACATCTTTCCTAATTTATTTTTCTCTGATGAAATTGTAAATAGATTCACAGGCCAATTTTACCTCCAACTGTTTCATTTAGCAACAGTTTTATGAAGTAATCTCTAATATGAGGACGTTGTCAGGTGAGATACATTCAGTAATTGTTTTTATAGACCTGCATGATGATCATTAATAATAAAAAATTATATGTAGATATGACTGAAACACCAGGAGGAAACGCTAAGCTAATGAAATCTGTGTTCACCATAGGTTGAGTTCTGATTCACTTTGGTGTTTTTTCTCCTTTTAAACTGCATGGTACTTCACACGTCTGCATAACTTCTGTTTTTAGATATCTGATGAAAGAAAATATTGCCTTCCATTTTGTCACAAAATCAACAAAAATATATCTCCAGCAAATCGTAAAAGGGCTTGTATTTTAAGGCAGAGCCGGTCCAAGATGGCAGGAGGCCTAGGGAGAACTTCTGTTTGGACCCCCATTCTAGTTTACATTATTTATTAAATTAGGTCATTCTTCTGCCTTATTCATTTGATATGGCAGTTATGTTCAGTATAAGACATGGTAATGTTGGGAAACAAAGCATTTTTTTTAATTGGCTTGATTAAGCTAGTAGCAGGACTATCAAACAATGCTACTACTGTATTATTTTAACTTTTATTTTGAGTTCTCTTAAGCCCCATTTAAATTTTTTTTTTTGTAAGTCAAATTCACAATAAAAATGATTAATACTTTGAAGCTGAAGTGGGAAATTGTGCTCTCTTGGAGCCCCCTGCTGGCCTGGAGGACTCCTAACAGCAGTGCACATGTTTAGGCTGGCTCTGCCTCCATTTATCAGCCTAGGCAGTGCCAGTGATATGTGCATAAAGGATGTGTGTGCCGGGTGTATTGGATAAAGGGGAAGCTCTTGTCATTGGTGACTGTTTATTTTAAAGAGAACCTCAGACAAACAGGAACTGATGCGAAGGGCACGGGATCTCGGCTTCCTGTCAGGACGCCTGGAATACAAGCTCTTCTACTGCCTGCGGTCGACTTCAGTGATGCTGTTTTACCCAGCTTCAGGGGAAAAACTAAGTACCCATTATAATGCAATCTATATATGAATTGTATAATAGTTTAGTACAAAATAGTTGTATTTTTTTTCCAGCGACTTTTATTACAAAATATCCAAAATTATGACTTTGACTTCTTATTTCGGAGTCCTCCATTTGGTTACCAGTCTTCTGTACTGTATCTCTAGTTTGTCTGGAGTTACTTTCTTCAATTTTTTTTTATCTGCAAATGTTTTTTATGCTTTTAAAAAATATATATATTCCTGGGAAAGTTGATTTTTCAATTTGACTTCAGAGGCCAAACTGGAATCAGCATTTTAATATCTTTGTTCCCCAGAACGACATGTGCTTTAGTCACTTCTGGACAAGCTGCAGAGAAAATTAAATGCATTCTTATTCAAGATAAATAAAGTTGATATCCCACAACATGAAGATGCATTCATTTGTTTCCTGATTATTAGAGGCTGTTTTGGGACGGTGCTGTTAGTCGTGTGTTATTCTGCCCTTGTGGCGACAAGCAGATGTATTCACACCCTTATTTGTCTTACACTCTCTCAAACTGTTTGCAGAAGCAGCCATGTTTTATACTGTAGACCAGAAGCAAAGATGGAAGAGTTCCATATGTTCACATAGGAAAAACAGCTTTGCTTTTTCTTGCTCACGTTCTAAAAGGTAGGTTGGACTGAGGCTTAAATAAACCAAGCAACTGCTTAGGTTATCCTGGCCAGGAGAGGGGCGCCAAAAACCCTTACAGTCTCACGTAGGACTGTTGGAAAATGCATATTTTTGTGTAGGTGATGCACATTTGTATTTTATCATCTGCAGCATTCTTTCTGTCAGATTTCTCCCAGTTTTCATACAAGAGGAGACTTGAAGTCACAGTTCCGACTCACAAAGTTTGAGTTTACCAACCACCCACAAGTTCAGGTTTTATTATTCATTTTAATTCAATTTAATGCGTCCTTAATAACTGCAGAGTAAATTTTGACAATGGGATTTCTTATTTTCTCAGTTTCTCCTGAAGACATAGATGGTTAGTTGTGACCAGGAAGAATCTCCTGTTGAGTTAAGGGCCTGCACACGGGAACAAAAAAAAAAACGGACAAGAGTTTCCCATGATTCCGTAGTTTGTAGTTTAGAGCAGCTTGCCAGCTAGGCTACCTAGCGAGCTACAAAATAGCGGCGTCTCTGTACAAGAGGTAAGTTATCTTGTTCTGTTGACAGTTTAAACATATCAAATAAGTAGCATTTACAATATTGTTTATGCAATTGTTTGTAATATTCTTCTAACTCCCAAATCCAGTCAATTTTGTAAATCACGTCAGCATAGTTAGCTTGTCCTCAATGCTAGCCTACTCTACAGGCAACAGTTCCGTAAGCTGCCTCAACATGTTTTAGTTATGAACGCTATGAACGCTGTGTTTGATATAACATTCAGAATTTATTTATTTTTCAGACTTACTGCATATACTTGTTAAAAGAAACGAGCAAAGATGCTGAGTGTCCGATAATGAGCACAGCGTAGACGCTAGTTAGCATTATCGGACACTTCGGGGCGCGACATTCAAACACAACAGTGGACAACAACGCTAACCTCCAGCGTTGTCATTACCCTCAATGTGTGTTTATTCCGTTACAATTATTAGGAAAGGAAAACTCGCAGTTGGAACAGTTGTATTTCTATAGTTAAAGACACTTATTGTGAGCCTTGTTGCTTTCTAACTCTGACACTCCGCATTAATCCAGAAGCTTGTCGAGTGGCTGTGACCAGGTTCAGAAGAGAGCTGATATAACTGTAATCACAGACTCTTGTATCCATAATAGCAGCAGCTGCCGGGGAAATGAGCTAACTAATCACTTGAGACCGATTCAGAGCTGAGAGCTGATTGGAACAAGAGGCTTTAGGGACTCGAAGCCACCATGGTTACTGACAACAAGACGTGAAGCTGAAGCCGGTGGATTCACCATAGACCTGCGTACAGATTCTCTCCTGCCTCTCACACAGACGCGGTGAGTTCTGCTGCTTCATTCCCAGCTCGTTAACTGTCGGGTTTTGCACCTGCCGCAGGTGGGATGGCCTCGCTCGGGCAGCCGGCCTCTCTGGCCGCCAACCTCGTACCGGGGATGGGGAAGTCTGCAGCCGTGCTGGGGCTGTCCGCCGGGCTGGGGGGAGCCGAGCTGGAGCTGCAGAAGATGCTCATCGACGAGAGGATCAAGAGTGAAAACCACCGGACCAACTACCAGACCCTGAAGGCTGAGCACACCAGGTACTGAGGAGGGAAAGGATTCCGTTCATATGGACCTGAATGGAAAACAATGCAACCTACGCTTTCATCACTGCTGAAAGAATGACGTCAATGTCTGATTGAAATGATCCTCAACTAATTTAGTAACTGAATAATCATTAGCTGGAGTCCAAAAAAGGGCATTTGCTGAAATAACAACACACTCAGAGCAGCAATTAAGCCAAAAATGTCCACGAATATTTACGTTTGCGTTTAATTGAGGTAAAAAAAAAAAAAAAAAAAATCCTTCTCGTCTATAAATAGGTTCTTCCCAGAACTTCTCCACTTTCAGTTTTAGCTTCAAATTTTGTAAAGATAATCTCATATTAAGCATCTTTTGCTATCCAGTTATTAATTGGTTAATTAAAAAAACATGCCAGTGTAATGATGCTGAGCTTGGTTTTAACTACAAATCATCAAGCATTCAAAGGAATGATATGTTGTTGCATATTAGGTAATATAATACTTCTATTAAAAAAGAAATTGAATTATTCATTTGTTTTTCTTTTATGAATTTCTAATATTGTGTCAAACAGGCTTCCGTAGGTAAATGACAATCTGCAGAATGACATTTTTTTCCCCATCAGATTAATCGTTTGGAATTATTGATAGAATAATTGATTACTAAAATAATTAAGTACTTGCAGCTGCAGCTGTGTTCCGAGTTTTTGTGCATCAGTCAGGCAGAAACTTTACAGTCGACTCTCATCCTCTGTTTCTTTTTCGCACGTCTTTCCCCCCATTCTCTCTATTCCTTTCCTGTTAAAATAAAAAATCTAAACGAAATACTTTTCAAAAAATAGGATCAGGTTTAGGATGAAGCAGACGCGTTTGGATCTAATAATTAGAACTGCAGCTGCGTCTCTTCAGTCAGAACCAACCGGGAGAAAAAAAGCTCTGCTCTCCAGCAGATCGGCTGTCGCACTTCTACGTCTGTTTCCGTGTCCAGCCTGCAGACGCAGTTCACTCAGGCGCAGGGGGAAGTGAGGCGCCTGCTGAGCGAAAAACAGAGCGAGCAGGAGAGGCTACAGCTGCTGCTGGCTGAGCTGCGGGGAGAGCTGCTGGACAAGACCAGGGAGCTGGAGGAGCTGCGGCTGCAGGTAGAAGAAGAAGAAGAAGGAGATGTGTTTTTTTTTTTTTTTATATACAGAGGTGATTTAGAAACAAACTGATGTTGTTTTGATGTTTTCCTCTGAGCAGGTGATGACCCCTCAGCGGCTGGAGCTCCTCAGAGCTCAGGTGCAGCAGGAGATGGAGGCTCCGGTGAGGGAGAGGTTCAACAAGCTGGAGGAGGTGAAGCAGACGCCAGACAGCAGCCAATCATCTGCAGCCTTTTCCCCTGCCGTCGGCCTGATGGCGCCTCTCCCTCTGCTCTGTGTGATCGCTCCGCAGGAGGCGGAGAAGTATCGGTCCGAGTACAACAAGCTGCGCTACGACTTCACCATCGTCAAGTCCCAGCTGGAGCACCAGAGGGAGGAGCACAGCCGCATGCTGGAGGAGAGGAGGATCCTCCATGAGGCCGAGGTGGGAGTTCACCCCACGAGGAGGTGGGAGTTCACCCCACGAGGTGGGAGAGTTCACCCCACGAGGAGGTGGGAGTTCACCCCACGAGGAGGTGGGAGTTCACCCCACGAGGTGGGAGTTCACCCCACGGGGAGGTGGGAGTTCACCCCACGAGGAGGTGGGAGTTCACCTCACGGGGAGGTGGGAGTTCACCTCACGGGGAGGTGGGAGTTCACCCCACGAGGAGGTGGGAGTTCACCTCACGGGGAGGTGGGAGTTCACCCCACGGCTGGAGCTGCTTCAGCTTTTATGTTATAGTTTGGTTTGATTTCATTCTGACTTTTTGTCTAATTCAGTTAGTTTGAATTAGTTTTTAGAGTGTTTGCTCATTTTTATTAGTTAAATATTGTTTAGTCTCAATTGAGTTTTTTTTAGGGGCAGTTATTGTGATTCTGTTTACATTGATTGGGTAATAAATGCTTAACATAAAATATCATTTTCAAAAAATCTATTCACTTGTTGACAAACCAGCTGACTGGAGCTTCCTCCCAACGTTTGCTGTCACCATAGTTACGGACCGACGTGGTGGAGAGCTGTAATTTACCAACAGCTGGTGTAAGCTGATTATGTGGGGGGGAAAAAGTCAATTTCTCATCAGTTTGAATTTCCAGTTAGTTATAGTTTTTCCCATTAATTACAGTTTTTATTTATTTCAGTTAATGAAAATGTTTTCTCAGTTTCAGTTTTTATTTTATTAGTTAACTACAGTAACCTCGGCTCGGTCGGAGGTGGATGGTGGTTCCGACGATCCTCTGACCGTCTGGTTTCCTGCTGGCAGGTTGCCCGGCTGGAGAAGGAGCGGGAGGAGGTGGTGGCGCAGTATCAGGATTCAGAGGCCCTGTGTGACGGGAAGCGGGTGGAGGCTCTGCTCAGGGAGAAGGCCCAGCTCCACCAGAGGCTCAGAGGTCTGGAGGCGGAGGTTGCCGAGCTCAGAGCCCAGAGGGACTCCTCGGGCCAGCAGGCTGAGAGCGTGCAGCGCATCCAGATCAGACAGCTGACGGAGCTGCAGTCTGCGGTCAAGTCACTAGAGGTGGAGCAGCTTTCATCGCCCTGCCGTGTTCGGTAGGATCAGCTGTAACTTCATGAACTATACTTCTGACAGGCGGAGCGTCAGTCGCTGCGGCAACAGCTGGACAGGATGGAGAGAGAGCTCCAGCAGAGCCACGAGCAGAACGGCCAGCTGACTGGGAGGCTGCACCGCGCTGAGAGGGAGACCAGCGCTCTGACCGCTCAGGTACGCTGCTCAGCATCCGGCCTGATTCTGATTCCTCAGAGTCGCTGCTGCTTTAACTCTTCACCTCTGACTGCTGGCAGATCGACAGCCTGAAGCATTCACACAAGCTGGAGCTGGCCAGCGTCAGGCTGGAGTGTGCTCGCTCCAAAGGAGACATGGAGAGGGAGAGGGACGCACTGCAGGGACAGATGGACGGTATGGCACACACACCCCCGTGTTTTTGTGACTTGTGGGGACTTTTCATTGACTTCCATTTATTTTCTACACCCTAAGCTTTACCCTGTCCCTAACCATCACATAACCCAAAAACAGCATTTCCCTTCATGGGTCCAAGAAAATGTCCCCACAAGGAGCAGTGGTACCCACAACCCCACATTGTAGACAGAAATAGGTTCCCACAAGGATATAAAAACCTGATTCACAGACACACACACAGGGCCCTGATTGATTGATAAACTGGTGTGGTGTGACGCGTTATGTCACTTTTCATTTAAAGTTATAAAAATTTTAATTATGACCAGTAGAACTTTAAAACTGATTTACAATTTAATTATGGTATTTTTATCGTATATTTTTTATTTTTATTAAAAATGCAAATGACTTTAGAGTTTTAAGGATAAAATTAGAAATTCTTACTTGAAAGGCCAGATCTTCTGTGATATTAAAAAGCTCATAAGTGGCTGTTACGTTTAAAACGATTGTTTTATCTCCAATAAAGTTTTTGTTGGTTCATAACTTTATCATTAGTAGACTGGAGACTCACCAGATCCAGGCAAACTGTTACAGGAAAGTGCCCTGTCAAAATAAGAGTTCCTGGATGGTAGGTGCCTGAACAGAAATGTTCAGGTTTTGCAGCAGACTTAGTCTGGACTTTGACTGGACCATTTAATACCTCAATATGCTTCGGTCTACAGCAGGTGTGGGCGGTGTTGAGGGTTGGTGTCTGCATGTTCTAGATGTTTCCTCTGTTCAACAAACCTGAGTCAAATGAATTGTTCGTTAATGTTTAGTCGTTGTGGTGGGAGGAGAACCTCCGTCTGTCTAATGTCTGCAGAGCTTCTAACAGGCGTCTGCTTCATGTGTACTGTTAGTCTGTCAGTTTTCTACTTCCTTCTAGCATAAGAAAAATACTTTTCCAAGGAACACTAAATCATTGTTTTTCTTTCCTAAAGTCTTACCTAGCTGAAGTCAATTCATTCATAAAAGCTACTGTACACATCACAAAGCTGTGTTCATATGTTCCAATACAGGAAGCCTAATGTGTGTATCTGGTGTGTGTGTGTGTGTCAGGTCTGCAGGCAGACGTTGAGGTGCTGACGACGGCGCTGGAGCGAAACAAGGAGGTTGTGTTGGAAAAAGAGAGAGAGATGGTGAGGAAGGTGCAGTCGGCCCGAGAGGAGGAGTTCCACAAGATGGCCTCCTTACACGAGGAGAAGTGAGAATCAGTTCATGAACCTGTTCCAGAATGAGTGAATATGAACCAGTGAGTCGTGTTAAATCACTCTCCATGCGTTTGTTCTAGGCTGGAGTTGGAGAACCGCCTGGCGGTGTTGGAACAGCAGAGGGCGCTGCAGGACTCGTCAGATCAGGCGCTGAAGGAGGACTGGGAGGAACGACTGCGCAGCGCCCAGCAGGGAGAGGAGTCGCTCCGCAGAGAGCTGCAGAACCTCAGGTCAGCTGGGCCGGGCCGGGTCGGTACTGGACACCACAACCAGGGTCCTTTCTAGGTTTGTGGGGCCCCTAGTTTATCAAACTACAACGCAGAAATTCATAACCCTGCAGAAAATCCACCAAAATGCCACATTCTATTTTACAAGCATAACAGGCTTCAGGGGCTGCACAGTGGCGCAGTTGGTAGAGCTGTTGCGTTGCAGCAAGAAGGTTCTGGGTTCGATTCCCGGCCCGGGGTCTTTCTGCATTTAGTTTGCATGTTCTCCCTGTGCATGGTGGGTTCTCTCCGGGTTCTCCGGCTTCCTCCCACAGTCCAAAAACATGACTGTCAGGTTGACTGGCCTCTCCAAATTGTCCCTAGGTATGAGTGTGTGGTTGTTTGTCTCTGTGTTGCCCTGCGACAGACTGGTGACCTGTCCAGGGTGACCCCACCTCTCACCCGGAACGTAGCTGGAGATGGGCACCAGGAATCCTCCCGACCCCATTAAGGGACAAGGGTGAACAGAAGATGGATGGATGGATGGATGGATGGAACAGGCTTCAGTTAAAAGACCTAATTATTAAACATGTTAGTACGTCAAGGCCAACTTACCCCCCTCCCTCTTATATTTAAGTCTTCTTAACGATGTACAAACAACCTGAGTTAATCTTTACATCTTTATTTTGTAATAATAAGCATATAAAATATGTAACAAATATGAGATGACGTGATGTTTGAATCCTGCACAAACGGCCCCAAGCAGTCGCCTTCAAGTAACGGCCTGGTTAGTCAAAGTTTTTGTGGGTTGAGACTTCAGTGTTTCATGTTGGTCAGTGACATCTGGGGATGATGATGTGAGGTTCCTCTCAGCCAGCACAGTACACTCATTTATTCTCGAAAGTCCTGTTTTGTGTTTTAGAAACAAAGTGCAGCAGCAGAGCTCACAGCTAGAGGAGCTAGAGAGGCAGAAAGCAGAGATTCATGAGCTGCAGCAGGTGAGTCTGCATCTCTTTGTTCTTTTCTATGTTTTTGTTTTAATGGATTTGATTTCTATCCTGAATATTATATATCTGAATATAGTATGTTCTATTGCTGCTGTTGTTTGAAACAACAGCAGAACCAAGAGCTCAGTGTCCAGCTGGGGGCGCTGTCGCGCTCTGAAGGCGAGCTGACGGACGCCAACCAGAGACTGAGGGAGACTCTGGACAGAGTGAGGGAGGAGGTGCGGGCGGCCCGGGCCCAGGCGGAGCGGAGCCAGCATGAGGCAGAGAGGTGCGGCCGCTCGCTCTCTGCCGCTTTCTGTGCGTCTCCACGTCTTCACGTGTGTGTGTGGCTCCACCTGCAGGACGGTGGAGGATCGGCGGGCCGAGTGGTTGGAGGAGAAACACCGGCTGCAGGAGCGAGAAGCGGAGCTGCAGCAGAAATACTCTCAGGCTAAAGAGAAGCTGCAGAGAGCAGCAGTGGCTCAGAAGAAGGTTAGTTTTTAAATCTGAGCATGTTGAGAGTTTTACACACTAAGGTTGAAGGGTGAACGCTGCAGCTGTTTGTCGTTTAGAGGAAACATCAGACGGAGAACAGAGAGAAGAAGCTGCACAACAAGATCCAGCTGCTGGAGGCTAAAATCGAACAGCTGGAGCTGGAAGCTGCTGCTGCCATTAAGAGGTGGATATCACTCCATCATGTCCGCAGCTTCTCTGTCACTCATCACTTATTATTAATATTTTATTCTTCCAGACGGTCAACGTTCTCGGAGGAGCAGGCGCAGCTGAAGCGGAGGCTGAAGGAGCTGCAGCGACGACACAACGAGTTCCGCTGCCTCCTGCTGAGCTGTCAGGGCCCCGCCCTCATGACCTCCACGCTCTCCCTCGGGGTCGAAGGGCGACTGGCTGCTGACCTGGTGAGCTTCAGACCCTGAGGCAGCACTCAGGAGGAGGAAGAAAGCGCAGCGCAGGCTGAGTGTCAGGAAATGAACGAAATATGACGCTGATAAAAAGCAGCTGATGCTTCTTTTTTCTGGAACTGGAATGAGATCATTTAAAAGATGATCACAGGGGGAAAGTCAGTTTTCATACTGTTATATACAAGATAATAGGAATTTTAGAAAAACATTCTAATGTTGACATCTTAACTTTTTTTGTTTTGCTCAACTCATTACTCACTAGTTCAACTGACGCCCAGGTTCTGGAACCTGCATGGAAATTCCTTCTTTATGGTGAAATGAAGGCATCACAGCTGACTGGCTGGGATTTAACGTCATCCCTGTTTAATCTGGAATAATCTAGTGCAGATTTTTCTAAGTATCGTAGATCATGTAAAAGGAAGAAGTAGAAATGTACAAAATGTATATTTAAATGTTCACACTGTCATAAAAACTAACCAGTAGATTGTAGATAACTGCCCTGATGTAGGCAGAGAATCTAAAGTTCTGACAAAACTCAAAGTATTCGTCTCCCTGATCTAGAGAAAGAGCTCCGTGTTGAAGCTTTCTATACATTCAGCTGTGTGTGAAACACACTGCAGAGGAGATGATGGGGGTGATTGTGTGTGTCCTGCAGGAGGGAGAGTTCTCTCTGCTGCAGAGGAGACTGGAGAGTCTGGAGAACGCTCAGCAGCAGCAGCTGGAGGAACTGGGATCACTGGTGCAAAAGGAGCACGATGAACCTCCCAAACATGACCCCCCGACCCCTGACCCTGTCACTTTGGACTTATAAACATTTTGTAATCAGACGGTGCTTTTCCAGTCAAGTGCATGAAAATGGTTTGGACAGACGTGTTTTTCTAAAAGTGAACCAGTTTGTTGTTTTTCTTCTGCGCCTGGAACAGAACTGACTCAGGGTTCAAAGTGTTTACATCTGGTTTAAACCAGGGGTCAGAAACTCACTGCTGCTTAACAAAACCTGCTTCAAACATTTCCAAAACTAGCTTATTTTATGTCTAAAAAAACAATTTTATATCATAAAGAAATGTTCCTTGTGGGAACAATTCATATTTATGCAAAATGGAAAAATACAATGTACTTTTACAATATTTAAAAAAACAAACAACAAAAACATTCTCTTGTGCTATTACTTTCTACACCACAGTGGAACTTATCAGCAGCTTGCAGACCCCTGGTCTAAACCACAAAGCAGGAAATGATTTGTATGCAGCTGTGACAAAAAGCACTACATGCTGCAACTTGCACATGAAATGTACAGATTATTTTTACTTGAACTACTCAGGATATTTGGGGGTCATTTGTGGCTTCCTCTGTCTTAATATGTGATATTAAATGCTACTGTTGTGGTGATTTCTGTTTTAGCTCCTGAAACCTCCCAGGGTTTAGTTTCCATTGTCTCTCTGAGGCATTAGAGCAGAAGATTCAGTCTCTGTTGGTCACAAACGTTCCTTGAATGTAAGCAGCTGATCTCTGAAACAGAGTTTCAGCTCCATGTTTGCTGCAGGAGGCGACAAATGTTGCCAGTTCAGCGTTTGTCATTTGGAAGCAGTTCCTCCCTTCCTGTCGTAGTTCACTTCAGTTCAGCGGCGGCGCTCAGTTCCAGGAGCAGCTCTTCAGTTCGTCAAACATATCTTTGACATGCTGCAGTTGCTCCAACAGCTCGGCGGGGACGCCGCTACTGGACAGCTTCTCTTTAATCTGTGGAAAAATCCAGATAGATGTAGTGTGAACTCATTTTCCTAAGATCCACCAACAATAAACACTAGACTTCTCGACGCTCCACGCGTGTTTGTGCAGCTCCTGTTATGCTGGTCAGTTTGAATCTCCTGTTGGAAACATCTGGAAAGCTGATAAGAAAGAAGTCCTGCTCTGTAGAACAGAACCGGAAACATGAAGCAAAAGAAGCTCTTCTCATTTCCTTTGCACAGCGTTTCATGTGACACTCAGTTTCACAACTCGAGTCGCTGCTGCAGCTTTCCACATCTCTGACAGACGTGTGGAAACAGCAGAAGACCCCACAGAGCAAACTAACTGCCGCCGTGGTTTCAACACGTTCAGAGTGTGACTCCATGTCTCTGAGAGGTGGATTTACCAGAAGAGTCAATCTAATCTAGCTGGGTTTCCTGGCCTGCATTAGGCCGTTTGTGCTGCTGAAAGTCTCCCAATTTGGATTTGTTGTCTCCAGCAAAAATCAGATGGGAAGATATATGGTCATTAAGAAAGCAAAAAGCGCCATTAGGTTGTGATTCTGCCCTCAGCTTCCAGTCTATCTGTTGGCAGTGCATAATGGTTCTAATCTGCAGCACAGCTAATTAAAATGGGGATTTTTAACTAATCCATGAAGCTGGAGCAGTGGAGTGGATGTGAGGACTGACCTCTGTGAAGTATCGCTGTATGAATTTGAAGAGTTCTCTGAGGGCTGCAGCTTCATTGAACTCGCCTTCATGTTTCTGAAAAAACAAGATAAAAGGGAAGTCAGTCATCATGGCTCCCGGAGCGCTGCCATGAAATCAATAACCTTTAAGCATCAGCCATCTCTCGTCTATGTAGGTGTCATGACCTCGTGGTTCACAGCCTGAACCACAAGGAAATCTCATTTCCTCCTATTGTAGAGTAAATTTGCCACTGACTCTTCATACTGTACCTTTGAGTTAAAAGACATTTATTTTATTCGACTACAATGATAATTTCTGGTTTCACAGCAACTGATTCGAGGTTTGCTGAAACTACAAACATCAAGGGTTTTATTTCATTATTATTGTACATATAGGGAGCTGAATATCAATCAGTTCTTTAATGTATTCTAAAACCCATACTGCGTTTTTCTTCCACTTTAAAATTAAGCTCCATTTTGTGTCAGCCTGCCCCTTTAAGTTCGAGTAAAAATCAGCTTTTACAGCCACACTGATGTCCAGTGAGGGGTAGGATTGGTTTTGCACAACGTTGTCTGTGTAACCTGGAAAAGAATTCCTACCAGTCCATCATTTCCACTGCGTTCACGGCCACTGGAAAAAATCTTTCAGGTAGGGATGCAAGCATAAAAATTAGCATGCTCACCCACAGATTCATATTTCCCACCAGCCTCTTGAATTTCAGCTTGACAGACATTTTTCAAGATGGCTTCCAATTTTGAGCCTTTTCTAGCCAATTATTTCCATACAAGTGTAATCCTTTTTCATGATTTGGATGAGTTTTTAATCACATTCATAAAGTAACAATAGGTAACTAAAACAAACTGAAGACCAGTGAGTGTAACACACCAAGCGTCACTCCTTCCTCGTGGCATTAGCTTTTACTAATTTTTTAAAATGTGTTTAAATATAAGTAAATTTTATTTAAGTGGTTGCTATACAATTTGTCTGACATTGGCAAATTTAGTAGAAAAATACATTTTCTTATATGACCATGGTGGCCGCCATCTTGATATTTTGGTGTCTAGTTTTTTGTTTTTCTTAAAAAAGGAAGACATTGGGAACATCTCTGCCAAGCTAGGTTCTTGTATCCGCATGTGAAAGATTTTGCTGAAATATCTAATGGTAAACATAAATTTCTTATTGGATTTGTGTGAGACTGGACTTTACCTTGGACTCTCCGTTCAGGAAGTCTTTAAATTCAGTGTCGCTCACTGTTGGCTGCTCCCTGATCTGCTTATAGTAAGCCTTCACTTCCTGCTTGAACTTGGGAATGTCTTTGGCGTAGAGCAGCTTGTTGGTTGGTGCATGCTGTAAAACATTAAGGTTCATCAGAAGTCATTTTTTGCAGTCGTACGTTCCTTGGAGTCCTGCCATCTGTCTTGACAAAAAAATAAAAAAAAAGAAGGAAACGGCACTTCCTGTGACTGTACAATAGGAGACAAATGTGCAAAATAATCTTCACCTTCCCTAGCTGGGTCTCGCTCAGAGAGAAGGAGTCCATGAAGGCCTGAGCGATGACCGACAGGCAGCCGTCCAGGTGTGGCGTCTTCTCCATGTCGAACACGAACTGCGGGTTTTTCAGGATGTTGATCCAGAAGCGCAGCGGCAAGCTGGTGTGGACAGAACAGCTGTTTTAACTGGTTTCCTTAGAGTTCGTTACTGTCCAATCAGACGCTGGGATCTGTACCTGTTGGTTTTCCAGATGTGTCGGACGTCTGGGTCGGTGATCTTCATGTTCTCTGCCTGAGCGTCCAGGAAGTCAAAGAAGTACTTGATGGCGAGGGGAGCTTTGTTCTGGGTCGTCCCCCAGATGGACCCGAACAGGTTCTCCACATACGAATGAACGGCCACCTTAAAGGGACAGGACAACACCGGATAATTCATGTGTCATACTGAAACGATCCAAACGTTGTGTGTTGTTTTAGCTGGTATCGGTTCTGCCGGTGCGGCTCTCCGTTTTGCTCGGGGACAATTTCCTCTTGCCTTGGTGGACAGCAGCTTGGTCAGGTACACTTCCTTCAGCTTCAGCTTCTTCCTCTCTGGGTTCTTCCCGTGGTCCTCCACCACATCCGGGTCAATCTGCACCACCACACCAGACCCTCACATCAGATCCACACAACAACTACGCAGGTTCATTTGATAGAAAATGCAAACCGCCTCCTACCAAATGGAAGTATTTTCCAGTGAAGTTTTCATCATCTAGGTGAGAGAAACAGATTATTATTTATTATAAAGTATTATTTTATACATTATTTTTACATGGAGCAAAACATCAGAAATCAGAATGTTTTGCACACATGGTGTATAATCAGTATAATCTTCATCTTGATTATACTGATCTGAAATAATATTTCATCCAACAGATGCTGACACTGATGGCAATGTCAAAAATATGTTCATTAAAATAAATGATCTTATTTTACTAGTTAATAAATGATAAACAGAACGTAGCCTTGTCTCATAGTGAGATTGTTAATAAGAATCATTTTCTTCTGGTAGTGACTAGATTTAATATAATAACTGAAATGAAGGCTAAATATTGTGATTCTAAGTATGCATATGTTCAGCAGGAAGTTTTATTTGCATATAAAGTATGTAAATGAAGCTTCCTGACAAAAACAGTTTTCATCCAGAAATAATTTTTGAAAGATTTGATACTGGAAAATAAAGACCAATAAAGGACTTTTAGTTACAGGAATGAGAAAAGCTGACAGTCATCACCACGCTGCACAGAGTCATTGTTAAGGAAACTGGCTGGTTCAAAGTGCGGCAGTGGAAAGTTGAGTGGAAAGAAAAAGTATAGCAGAAAAAGGGATGACTTGTTTTGGGAAGGGTCACAAGTCTGCACTCCAACATCCACCACACAGATAATAAATAATAATAATAATCCACATTTATAGGGCCATCTGGGTTCCATAAGCACAAATGTTTTGTGGGGCCTTTTTCTCATTTCTACCCCTGAATCTTGACGTCTCTGTGAGGCCATGTTCAAACACAAGTCTGACAAATTTGAGATTAAAGCGCAGCAGAATGGACCCCACTGGGTCTGGGTCAGCCAGTCCTGAACCAGAGACAGAACCAGGAGCTTCTTAGCTGAGCTAAGGAGAAGAAAAACCGGACTGTTGCTGAGCAATATTAGCAGTCTTCTTTTTTCAGATGTAACAAATTTTATTTTATTTGGAAGTCGAGGTTCCAGATTCTGAAGGAAGAATTTAAGTTGTGTGTGTCCTCAGTCAGAACGGACGGTGGAAACTTCAGTCTGGACCTCAAAGTCATCAGCTGTGATCCACTGAGGTTTGTCAGGTCTGACGTCAGCAGACTTTTCATGTTTCTGAGTTGAACAGACAGTAAAGTTAGCCTGATTTTAAACCTGATGTGTTGTGGGTATTAGGAAGCTGTGCGGCATATCAGATTATTTTAGCAGTCATTTATTGTAGCTGCTGTTTGTTGTGAGGAGGCCTTTGCCTCAGAAGAAACTCTGAATTTAGAACATCAGTGATGATGATGATGGTGATGATGTTCACACCTCTCGTGAGGTGTGAACACGATCACACTTCAGAGGTTCAAAGATATAAGAACGTGCAACGTAAATCTGCCACAAATGCCACATTCCGTGGTTGAAAGTGAAGTCATGACAGCAACTAAGTTCTTACCTTTCACACTCCTCTGTGGGCCGAGTGGAGGATGAGTTTTCCTTGACAGCACTTTAATAGTGGCCCCATCGTTAACCTAAAGCAGAGCAAACTCAATATGGGTAAACATAGAAATGCTCAACCACAACAGAATGAACCAATTCTGATCAGAAACAAAAAAAGCCTCTGAAGCAGATAAAGACTGAAATCTGGTTGGTTTTCCCATTTTCACTGATGTGTCAAAACTGAAAACTCTCTTTTTCACTCTGTCATCACACAAACATGACACCATGTTCTGCTACTCTGAGTTTCCAGTTTAGTAAAAATCAGATAAGCTGTTTGTCACACTTGTTTCTCATCTTGCTTCCTGTGGCGGCGTGCCGAGAAACATCTCATACGGGTCCACACTAGAGGACATGAAGTAGATTTTGCAGAACATCGTGACTTGGAAGAATGCGTGTTTGCTAACAACAAAAACGTACCACACACACGGTTTGTTCCACACGTGTCAGAAAGCTGCGTGATTTTAGCTGCTTTATTTCTCACACATTTAAAGCTCCGAGTTCCCCAAGCCTTTGACATGCTGGGGTGAGTGAATCTTCATCAGTGCAGACTGAGGGTCTGGCAGTTTTCTACAACATTTGAGTAGGACTTTATTGACTTTGTGGTAGCAGCACACATACTTAGAGTCTTGGAGTTAAGACACTCAATAGAACAGATTTTGTTTTGACAAAAACTGCAGCATTAGATGCAGAAGTCTTATTTTACTAAGGCAGCAGATCTTCAGATGACACGTCTGAGCAGTGATGCAGACACACACACACACACACACACATGCACACGCCGCCTGTGCTGCTGTTTTGACCCAACCTGTCTGGAAACATCAACGTCCACATGAAGTGAAAAACATAATTCACATAACCTGAGCTGATGATGCCGTCTGATGATGGTTCAGACTCAAGAAAGTGTTTTTTTTTTTATTATTCCTTCAGATTTAGTTAATTATTGCAGCTGTGTATGAAATAAATATTCAATTTTCATTTTATTTTTTTAGTTTATTCACTATTAATACCAATAGTTTATGTAACAACTAAAAGAAATTATGAATGAAAAACAACAGACAGATGTATAAACTTATATCTGAACCATTTTCTACTTATATCTAAATATTAGCACTGGCCGAATTGCTGGCGGTGTGAAAAAAGCAAAATGTATGTATTATTATAATGTTTGTGGGCAAAAAGAAATGTGCACATGCATTGTTGTTTCCATGATTGGTCATGTGAACAAGAGCCACATGAACGAGTCAGCCCAGGCTGTGATGTTTCACATTTCGAGAGCATCTTCCCCACACAGACGGTGGCCCCTCATCCCATTAGAAGCCATTAGGAGACACTTTCTTCTCATCCATTTGCCTTTCTTTCTTTCTTTCTTTCTTTATGTTTTTTAGATAAACAGCTTGACCCTTTCTGGATGCGATGACAAAACGATGATAGGAGCTTTCCATTTCCTCTCTGTGCCATGCTGCTGGCTCAGAGGACAAGCGGTTTCATTCTGTGTAAACTGGGCCGAGAGTTTGAAAGAAAGTGGAAGTGAAACTGAGTGAGCGCGCTGAAGAACAGCTCCTTCTGCTTCATCGTCATTAATGCGAGCCTTTCTGGTCAGACCAGATCTGGTGATGGCTTAAAATGAACTTTCCATAACATTTTAAAGCTTGAGTTTGTTCTGTGAGAAGCTCGGAGGTATTTGCTGCCTGTTACAGACGACGTGTGTGTTCTGCTTTAACTAACTGGACTCCGTCAAGCAGCCCTGACTCAGCGCCGCAACACGACCTGCGTTCGCACTTAACAGAAGCCTGAAACCGCAGCCCACATGCAGACATATCCATACTCCTGCCTGACGACTGAAGTAAGACTAAACTGAAGCCGTCTTTGTTCTCACCTTGTAATGCCTGAGTGTGTTTAGCTTCGTCACCTCCCCGATCACCTCAGAGCCTCCGTCCACCTCCTGAAGAGGAAGAAATGATCCGTCCCTCTCGTACTCTGGTAGAATATAGAAGAAAAACCTTATTAACTTAGATATTTCAGAACAAAGTGTCAACACTTTTGCCATCCGGCCACGGGCCACTGCAGGAAGGAAACCTTAAACCAGTGTGGGTTTTTTTCTAGAAAAGAGATTGTTTCCTAACACAGAGAAAAAGTTGTTAAGTTACTAAAACAAGAAGAAAAGAGATATTTGCAGCAGAGCAGAGTAAAAATAAAACACACAGTTTGGTTTTCTGTCACAGACACTGATGTCGTGGTTTAAATGATTCTGGTGATATTGGCTCAGTGGATAAACTGATGCACCTGACCTTATTATGAAAAGAAAAAACTGGTTTTCTTCTGTACTTATTTCAGCATTTTAACTGAGGATTAACTGATCGCAGTTTTCTGACCAATCGACAATCTGTAAAAAGCCTGACCTGCTGACTCCGATTTTGTCTGAAAAGTCGCTAAATGTAGCAACAAAGTTGCTGAGCTGGAAACAGCCGGGTGACTGTCGTTAACAGCACACATGTCAAAACAAAGCAAAAGGGGCAGAGGCTGATTTCAAGGCCTCTGCAGAGGTAAGTAAGAGCAGTTGATTTTCCAAAATGAAGGAAGTCTGGGCTGATTTATCCGTGCACTTCTAATTTCAGCAGTTTTTTTTTAAACAAAGTGTTTCTCAAAACATTTATCAATAGGTCTAGCGATGATACAATCCAGAGAATAAGACCAGAAGTTGATTGTTCCACCACTGGTCAATAGTTCTTCTCTTTAATCCATTGAATCGCGGATCTGATAGAAACCCAAACTGCTCAATTTACATGGATCCTACAAGTTTCTTAAAAGAAGCCTTCATCTGTGTTGCACCTGAAATATTACAGGTTTAGATTTGTCACTTTCCACAGGACAACTGCAGAGATTAAGACTCATTTCAAGACATAATCTGGATGCTCTGATCTACTACGTATTGTGGCAGTTGTGATTTCGAGCGGGCAGGATTGTCTGACACGTTGCTAACCTGGTTCACGTCTTACTTCACAGATCAGAATTAGTTTGCGTTGTTAGGTTATGGTGAACAGATCACTCAATAGATCATAGTGAAGAAAGATCACATGTGGAGAACCTCAGGGCTCCATCCTTGGGCTATTTTTAATCACCATCTACATGATACTGTTAGCTCATTTTGTGAAGTATTACAACTTCTCCTGCAGTATCTGTACTGATGATATTCTGCTTTTGACATCGCTTGGCACATACACTACTACAGGGACTGTGGTAGTCAAAAGAGGACAACGATAAACAGGTGAATACTTTTCTTGGGTCTAAATACATTTCAGAGTTGGCGGTCTGGTATGAACCATGTACAGCCCTCAGTTTATTAAAGACGTCATTGCTTTAAGGTTTTTCTTGGCTCTAGTGGCCTTTATATTTGAAAATGCTAAGAGAGGAAGTAGATGGAGAGAGAGAGAGAGAGAAAGTCTCCATATGTGAGTTGAGCTTAACCCCTTCGCCCCCAACTTTACCACATCTGATCTATTCATTTTCCTAAAATTGTCATTTTAACATTTCCTCCTTGTTTGTGTAGTTTATGTCACGTGTCACTGTTTTTGGTGCATCAGGTCATTTATCTGCTCCTTCGTTCTTCCTGTGAAGGACCCTGTGTGTGAATGCTGCAGCACATTAGTGTCAGTTTCACTCACCAACACTGACATCTCTGACAGAGGTGTTATACGCGAAGCCAAACTTGGTTTTGAAGGTGTTGAGGATCTTCTCTTTGAGCTGCTCCACGGTGTCACAGCTGAGGGCGTCCACCTCCAGAGGCTCGCTCACCTCCCCATCGCTGCCCACTGCGAACAGCACCTTCAGCTTCTGGAGGCACAAACACAGATAAGATCTCATTCATCTTTCTCTTCGCCTGCATAATAAAGATAAAGTATTTATGCCACATACTTCACATGTCACATGTATATGTTTTTGCTTCTTTTTTTTGTCATACTTTGGAGTTTTCAAGTAATTTTTATATTGATAACCTGAATAAAAACATAAAATACATTTTTCAAATAATGACTATTTATTAAGGGAAAAAAAAACCTCCTATCCACACCCACCTGGTCATGTGTGAACATATAAATCCACCTCCAACCATGACCAAAGCCACTTCAGAACAAAAGTGACAGCTTTAGGAAGATGTGCTTCCTGTTGCATCTGGTTTAAAACTAACAGCATCCAGAAAACGACAAACTGAAAGTAAAACCTGGTGGTGGTAGGGTGATGGTCTGGGTCTGCTTCTACAATCTGGATGATTTTTCTCATAATTGTCACAACCACGTATTCTGGAAATCCTGGACCATTATCCACCAGTTTGGATAATGGTCCAATGCAAACCTTCAAGATCGTGTCCAAATACATAGGAATAATAAATCACTAAGGGAAGGACAGAGTGATTTTCAAGACTTTAAGTTACATTTATTTAGAAATTGTTAAAAGTGAGTGTGACCTCTTTCATGTTAATGAAATGATCTGGTGACATACTGAGTTCAACTGCTTTTCAACAAACTCAGGGAAACTATCAACTCTGGCTTGGAAGTCTGCTGGCAGTTCTGATACTCCCATGTCTGTGACTCTGCTCCACTGGTGAAGTGGGCGGGGCGAAGCGGAAACGCATGTAGTAAAGACGGTTGCGGTGCATGTAGCAATAACAACGAGACGGCCCGTCAGCAAAATCATTTATATTCCTCTTCAGCAGCGGTCCTCCAGCTGGTTGCACATGGTTACTATCTGGAACCATCAACATCTGGTTGCAGATGGTGATGTTCTTGGTTCATGTCGTCAGTATGAGTTAATATTTAATGCATTAGTCAAAAAAAATGTGTCATCAAGAGTAAAAAAATTAAATAAAACATACAAGTCACTCCTGACTATAAAGATGCAGGACCAGACAAACTATAGAAAAATAGTGCGACTGTACATCTCATGTTATTTATCACAGACCACTGATGTGATGTAATTGGCCACACATTCACTGGCAAACCACTGAATGAAAAACCACTGAACAGCACTCTTAAACACTTAATGCAGTTTATGTAATGCTATCAGTTTACTGATCAGAGTTCTGCTTAATGTGTCAAAAACACTTTTACCAGCAAACCAAGCAGTTTGTCACACTTCAAACATCTCACAATACGGCCTTATCAAGTTTGTAGTTTAATTTGCCACTTTTCCAAACCTTTTAGATGTTTTTTGATGAATCTGCAGATACTTTTCAATAGAAAAGTTGGTAAATGGGAGTAAATTTCTTGTGCTATGCATCTTCAAAGGAAAGAGAGGAAGTTAGTTGTTATCAGTTCCTGTTCCTGCTATTAAGTTAGTTGCTTAGTTCTATAAATGCATTCACTTCAGTGATTATACTGAAACCTTAATAGCTTTACAATAATAAAAATTAACACTTGGTAAAAAGAAAACAGAAAAACAAAAGCGTAAAATGAGTCTATTTAAAAATGTTTGGTTGTTAGACAGCTTTCGATCTAGACTCTGTAGTTCTGTTTTAACCAAACCAGAGAAACAAAAACAGAACAGAGAAGTAGGAAGCATCGGTTTGTGGAAGCGCAGCTCGCCACGCCGAGTAACATGCAGAGTTTTAGCATGAACCATGAGGCCATGCAGTCATATAAATACCTCTTTTAAAATAGTTTTGGGTTTTCCGTTACAGTTTAGTTTAATTTCGCTGTGACTTATTGTTAGAGTGTTTCTAGTTTTTGTTAGTTTTTACTAACTGAATATTGTATAGTTTTAGTTTAGTTTTTATAACTTATAATAGAAGTTTTTTCATACTTTGACCTTTTTGAATTCTGCACCTAAAAATGAACCAAAGTATCTTATGGTGTTTGTATGTAACTTGATTGGGTAATAAATACTCAACAGAAGAAACATTTTTCAAAAAATGTAGCCACTTATTAATGTTGAACAGCCAACTGACTCTGGTGTTTTTCTCCCAACTTTTACCTTTACAGTTTTACAGACCAGCATAAGTGCCTCCAAGAGGATCATGGAGTATCGGAATTAGCTATTTGCCAACAGCTGACGTAAAAGGATTGTGTGAGTAGTGGGAGGGGAGGTACAAAATTTCACATCAGTTCAAAAGGCTAATAAATAAACATTATTTATTTCAATCAACAAAACTGGGTTCTCAATTTCAGCTTTTATTATTTTGTTAGTTTCAGTTAACTATAACAACCTTGGCGTGTGTGTGTGTGTGTGTGCGTGTATGTGTGTGTGTGTGTGCGTTTGTTTGTAATATCTTGTGGGGACAATTTTCCTGACATATACTACATTGTGGGGACCAATTGCTACTTGTGGGGACTGAAGCCTAGTCCCCACAAGGGGAAACGCTGTTTTTGGGTCAGGGGTCAGATTTAGGACTAAGGTGTGAATTGAGTTTTGGTTAGGGTTAGGTATGTAATGGTTAGGGTTAGGGTAAGGGTAAGGGTAAGGTTTAGGCTGTAGAAATGAATGGAAGTCAATGGAAAGTCCCCACAAAGATAGCCGTGCAAATGTGTGTGTGTGTGTGTGGGGGGGGTGTGTGTGTACGTGCGTGTGTGTGTGTGTGTAAAAGTAATTCACAAGTGGAGCATTACGACTTAAAATTATTAATCTTAGACTCCATCCATGGAAGCTCCAAAAATACTTACCAGACTCCTGTTTGCTCATTTCTCATCTGCATTCAACACCTTGCCTCTTCACATCAAAGTTATGATAATTACATTAATTCTCCTTTTTATGGTCCCTGTACTATGAACAAGATGAGATTGCTTTCATATATTTCTTTAGATTTTTTATTTACATTACAGTGACATTATTTTTTTCTCTTTACCTTCAAAGATCCAAACATTTGTGGCACTTCTACACGTTCCTCCAGGAAACATGGATAAAGAGACTTCAGCAACTCCTGAGAAACAAACAGGTAATGAAAAACTTCTTCAATGTTTCTCACAATTAAAAGCATGGATTTGGGGAGTTGAACAAGTTTAGCGTCAAACCAAATTTTACTTTGGAAGACAGATGACACGTTTCAACAGCATCTTACTTCAAAAGGGACCAAATTTAGATTAATTTCTCAATCTGTCTAGAGCAGCAGTGGACATAAACATTAAAGAAAAAAATAAAATCTCACAAACACAGATGTCTTTCAAAAAAGCACAAAACCTTTAGCTTAGTGCAAGCCCAAGTCCCAGTGATTTTTATGAATCTGAAGAAAGCTTTTCTGTATGTTTTGTCAGCACAAAGCTGACTGGAGGTGCAAGGACACATGTGACGATCAATGACAGTAAGGACTAATATCAAAAACACGAAGCAAGCAAGTAGGAGCCAGTCATACTGCTAATTTTTAAATATTTTAATAACTCGACTGAAGGGAACTGAGAATTTGTTGAAGGTTGTGTTGTTCTGCTGACAATGAAGACAAACCTTGCACACCATTGGTGACACAGTACAAGCAAGGGACTACAGAAACATGAGAGCTAAAAACAAAACTGCTGATGGTCATATACATTAACAGAGTTCGTGACAGACAAAATTAAAAATGTTTGTGTGGAAGTGTCCTCATGCATTTATTGTTTGCAGTTTTATTTATGGGACATAATTCTGGTGTTGAGTTCAACTCTAAGCCATTTTAAAAGGGATGTTTTCCTTTTTAAAATGTGAAAAATGCGAGATTTCTTTGTTTTGGACATAATAATTCAGTTATATTTTTTAAATGATGGGAAAATGCTTTAATGGCGCACAAAAACACTGAAAATCTCAAAATGAAATAAAAACAGAGAGCTAATACATTCAATTGTTGCATCAACAAATACTTGGCCAGCTTTATTTTGTTGTGTCATAATCAGTTTATGTTTCACTGTCTTTTCTGTCTTTATTAGGAGCTAAAATGAAGGCAGAGGACGTCCTGAAAGCTTTGGATGATTTAAGTGAGGATGAGTTAAAAAGATTTGAGTGGTTCCTGCTGCAGCCTGACACTATTCCTGGGCTCCCACCAATCAAGAAGGGATACCTTAAAAAGACAAAAAGCCTCAATATTGTGGATGTGATGATGCATACTTATACACTTGAACGATGCATGGAGGTGACCAGCAAGATTTTAGAGAAAATTCAAAGAAATGACCTGCTGCAGAGATTGATAAAAGATTGGACAAGGAAGACAGAGGCTGAAGTTCAGGAGATGATCCAGGAGAGACAACTGAAGATCCAGGAAATCAAAGAGTTGGTGAAGATCAGCAGAGACGCTGCAGACAGAGAGAAAGCAGAAGGTGTTCAGGTCTTCACGGCTCTGATAGAGTCTGCTGAGAGAGGCCTGAAGGAGCTCCACAAGGAGATTGAAGACAAACAGGAAACTACAGAGAAAGAAGCTGAAGACTTCATCAGAGATCTGGAACAGGAGATCTCCGATCTGAAGAAGAGGAGCGCAGAGGTTAATTTCCACCAAAGTTACTCCTCCCTCTCTCTGACAGATGATCCACCAAACAAGAACTGGGTAGAGGTCAGAGTTCATCCACCATCATATGAAGGGACTGTGGTGAGAGCTGTGACTCAGCTGGCAGACAAGATGAAGAAGATGCTGGACATGAGAATTGTCCAGCAGTTTGCAGTGGATGTGACTCTGGATCCTGATACAGCTCATCCTAAGCTCATCCTGTCTGATGATAGAAAACAGGTGAAACATGGAGATGATTGGAAGACACTTCCAGACAATCCAGAGAGATTTTCTAAGTGTGTTTTTGTTTTAGGAGAGCAGAGTTTCTCTTCAGGCAGATTTTACTTTGAGGTTCAGGTTAAAGGAAAGACTGACTGGGATTTAGGAGTAGCCAGAGAGTCTGTTGACAGGAAAGAAATACTTAAAATGAGTATTAAGAAAGGTTTCTGGACCTTAGTGTTGAGAAATGAAAATCAGTTCTCAACAGGGGAAAACACTTCAGTCCTTTTCCCTCTCCATCCTGGCCCAGAGAAGGTGGGGGTGTTTGTGGATTATGAGGAGGGTCTGGTCTCCTTTTATGATGTAGATGCTGCAGCTCTGATCTACTCCTTTACCGACTGCTGCTTCAAGGGGAAACTCCACCCGTTCTTCAGTCCTTATCTTAATAACGGAGGTCGAAACTCTGCTCCTCTGATCATCTGTCCTGTTAGTCAGGCTGGTCTGATGAAACGCCATGAAGAATGAATATAAATGAATGCTTCTCTATTACTACAAAAAATGTACTTCTCTACACTCTGGATTATTTTGTTATTAAACTTTACTAAGAATATCTTTCCTATTGCCTAATTTGTTTTGAATCTCTTGGTTACGTTACTAGGCTTCCTTTTCCACTAAATAAATATTTTAATATTTTTAATATGGTGTACAGTGACTGTTTTACAACTTTCACCACATTTTCAATTTTAAAAAAGTAAAATGGTCCTTAAGAAAATGGCTTAAATACATGTTTGGTATTTATATCATCTGACTTTTACTGTGGACTACTGGAACACATCTCTTGAGTAAATCTTGTGTCTATTGATTTTTAAAATAATATTAACTAGAGGATCATCTTGGGGTCAGAATTGACACCTATGTGTTTTCTTCAAGAAAAAAAGCAACTTTCTATTTTTTCTTGCACTGTAATAATACAAATACACAATGAAAAAATAACAGTAGTACCCTGTGTTTATTAGTTAGTAGTACACACAAGTGAAGATCAACCTTTGGTGATCTCTCTCATTCTCCTGTTTGGGATTTTCTGGACCAAGTAGATCCAAACCAGTCATCTTCTGCAGTTATCATCAGTGTTGGTGTCCAAGTGATCATTAACATAGTTGAAACCTGCAAAAAAAACAGAAAAACACCCAGCCTTCAACATATGTACATACTCCTGTGAGAATGCGGACTATTTACCAGCTTTAAGATGTTCTTATCTGTAGTCCAGTTTGTTTTGAACTTAAAAAGAACTAGAGGTGCAGAAAACAATTCTGAATCCCATCCTGCAGGGCAATATTAAGAGCAGTGGCTGCCAACCCTGGTCCTCAACCCCCCATCTTGCATGGGGTCTGATTGGTGATACAAGCCTGACTTTAATAACTGGATATTCAGTAGCACTTGATGCAGGAGGTCATGCACTCATTTAAATCAGGTGTGCTAGGACAGAAACACACAAGTTGGATACAACCTTCAAGCAAAAACTGAATTGTTATTATTGTTGATACCTAAAATACACATGGTGAAAGTTGCATTAACACAAAATAAATAAAATTTTCCCCATGTCCACTTAAAAAATAGCAAATATTTTAAATATAATTTTACGTATTATTAACATAACCTTTGCTAAAATAAGTGGAATTGCCGTTTGGAAATTTGCCCAATAGTATGCCACCCATCTTTCCTGGAAAAATTCATTCAAAGAAAAAAAGAACAATTTACAACTGGCATCCAAGGCAGGCCGGTTGTTAGCCTAGCCAAGGCTAATGATAGCCAATGTTTGTCAGCCTATCTGTGTGAATAGAAGTTGACAATCCAGTGGGTAGCTAATCCAGGCATGCTAGTCACCAATCTCGTGCAAGCTTTGCTTCAGTTCTATTTCTTTTGTATTTAATCATAAGAAAGGAAGGAAGTTTCCAGCCTGCAAATTTATAGTTGAGACTATTCCTTATTCCCATGAATGAAATTTAAAAAAAGAAAAAGTCTAAACACTTTGAGCAATTGAATAAGGCACAATGCAAAATAATTATATTAATAATGTTTTAATGCTAAATCAGAGAAGCTAAAGCAGTTATAGATGTGATTTTGACAATGAACTTGAAGGATGCAAAATGTGTAACTGCAATCAAAGATCACTATGTTGAGTTGAAGACAGATAGAAGGGCAAAAGGGGACTGAAAGGAGAGCAAATGTAACTGACTGGAGCATGAGATGAATGTGTTTGTGTGAGTGTGTTTTTGTTGGGGAGCACTAGGTGTATTTAGTTATATTAGTGTTTTCTTTATTATTAACCCATTTAAATAAAATAAGCATTTTATTTTATTTAAATGGGTTTTAATTATTATTTGTCAGCTACAAGGATCCCAGGGCCAACATAGACTCCTGTTTTTAGTGTGGTATTTTTTGTACAATAAAATAAATCGTGACTATTTTTGCCCAGAGAGCATTTGTGAACTCAATAAACTATGTAATTTGCAGCAGTGCCTCTATTAATTTTTTACAAACTCATCTGTGTGATCTGGTAAAAAGAGGATCTAAGATTCTCCACATATAACAAGAGCCGTACCCAAGGTCACACGTAAGTTAGCTTATATAATATAATGTACAGGGCTTTTTGTCACAAACTGTGTGTGTAACGTGTTTCATGTGCTGAGGAGCAATCAGAAACGGCAGAGAACAGATTCGAGGTGAGGCAGGCAGTTCTCCTATCTCATAGCAGGGGGCGCTCATGAACCCAGACATTGTGACTCCACATCTGCAAAGTAAGACAGTAAGAGTGAGCTAGCATACAGTAAAGTCAAGTGCAGTGATATATTTATAGTTTTCTCCTCTTTCACTTATTAATAATCGCAAAATAAACATTTAGCCTAAAACCAAACCACTGCAACATATTGAATGTTCTGCACTTTGTGCGGGAAATATTTGACAGTTTTTTTTGTGGCGTTGTCAGTTGCTATGGATATGAGTCTGCACGTAGCTGCCCTGATATAGAGAGCGAGAAAAAAGTGGTTTTGAGTTGTACTTGAGTTTTTTCCTTTACTATGGAGCACAGCACGAAATTAATAATGCCTACACGTCCAAGTTTGATTGAGTTAATGGACTTATTCTACAACGGACAAGAATAGTCTTTTTGCCCTACAGCTTGTCCAAATGCACAAAATTTCCTCATGTAAGCAATAATAAGCAGGGGGTCTATATTTGTATATCTTCTTATGATTAAGTCAGTGCTTCACCGGCTATATGGGCTGCACAGTGGTGCAGTTGGTTGCTTGGGTTCGATTCCTGGGGTCTTTCTGCATGGAGTTTGCATGTTCTCCCTGTGCATGGTGGGTTCTCTCCGGTTCTCTGGCTTCCTCCCACAGTCCAAAAACATGACTGTTGGTTTAATTGGTCTCTCTAAATTGTCCAACTGTGTGAATGTGTGTGTGTGTGCAAGGATAAGTATGTAAGATGATGGATG
>CAEGAE010049145.1:0-40042 GCA_903067095.1 Girardinus metallicus
ACAAGATCTTGGTGAAAGATTAATGCAACACTGGATGGAAATAAATCTTGTGACACTGCAGAAGCTTATTGAAACAACGCCACAGCGAATGTGGGCTGTAATCAAAGCTAAAGGCGGCCCAACAAAATATTAGAGAGTGGGACCATTTTTTGGTGGCGACTTTTTTTTTGGCCAGGCAGTGTATTTGTACTAAACTCACGAAAGGAGAGAAATAAAAGCAGGTCACGCTTCTTTAGTTACAGGAGATGTTTTCCTATCATTCACCAAGAATTTCATCTTCATAAAACACAATCAGTGTGGGAGATCAGCCAGCAAATAGCTCAGCATGATACCATTATCAGGCCAAATGTTGGCTAATCAGAGAGCAACAATTTGGCAAAAGTCACACCGCTTTGCTTAAATTGCTGCAAACCAAAACAAAGGCTGAAAAATGTCAAAAGAAAAAAAAACACAAAACTCACCAAATGAGAGTTCTCTTTTGCCTCTTGTACTTGCTGCACCTGTGGTTCAGCTACAACTTTCGTGTCCTGGTCAGAAGTCATGAGCCGTCTGCTTCTTGGCTCCTCAGGGAGAAGTCTCTGTGTCACCAAGTAAGCTTCAGAGGGAGCAGACGGAGACGAAAACACGTTAGCTTTGAGCGGGGATGTTTAGCAAATATCAGCTGTGACGTGTGGGTGGATGGAGCGGTTCAAAGGTCAGTGGCCGGCAGTTACTTTAAGGAGAGACAAAGATATGGCCAGCAGACGTGAATCTAACGTGATCAGCATGGCGAATCTTTTACTTTTAAACTGTATTTCTGTTCGTGGAAGCGCAAAAACAGTTGATATTTAATTCCACAAAACATAGTAAAAATATCTTTCTCGTTCTGTTTACAATGTTCATTTGCCGTCTTCATGTTTTGTATCAAAAGGCGAAGCCTGAGCGTGTATTTGATTAGTAGAAGGACCAGGTGTTTTTACAGACAGACTCGCTGCACTCAGGTTATCTCCAGACCCTCATTGTGAAACGACTAGCAACACTTGACTTAACTCAGTTACTTTAAATACTTATGTAATCATTTATATTTTTATTTAAAATGCATTTTGGTAGAAAACAGTTTTCATTTTGGTATTAAATGGGTTCTTTTCTTTTTAGTAAAAAAACAAATAACTTTGTTGCTCTTAATGGATTTGTAACATCAATGAAAGAGGCGAAAACTTTTTAGAGGCCCTGTAACTATTTGCATCTCTTTAGTTTTCTCACTCCCAGCTGTCAGTCTCATTTTTAAAACTCAACTCCTGAGAGGTGGAAACACGTATTCTCTGCTGTTCTGCTGTGTGTGAAGCGCTGATAATCCGGCCCAACAATCGGTGCCTGCCTGTGACACGGGCTCTGATTGTGTTTGCAGACAAAGCAGGGAGAGAATGGCATGGCTGTAAAGCTGGTGACCTTTGAACCACACGATGACGATGATACACAGCCAGTGTGTCATTCCACAGATATGAATGAAGCTCAGAAAAAAAAAAAAACATTTTAGGATCAAAACCTTCCTGAACAGTAGAATTAAAAGCATTTTTTTTTTATATTTTACAATTAAGCAATTCTTTTTATATTATTTCTTTGTAATGTTTAAAATTAAAAGCTGTTTTATGCAAAATATTGGAGTAAAATAACTTTTTATTAGATATTTATTTGCACAAACTTGCCTGGTTTAGACTTATACCCTGCAGTGAGCAACTGCACTTTTAAAACTAACCAGTGATAATGTTGGAAATGTACACAGTCAAGTCAGAAACGTACTTGTACAAACTAATAAGACGTAAATATATTGTTTTTAGAAACAGGGAACACATTCTTCAATGGTTCGGTCTGTAACAAGCTGCTTCAGATTCCTTTATACAAACTACAAGAGCATTGCAGGTACTTTTCTCCAGTTTTCCTACTTTAAAACTATGAATTATTTAGACTTTGAGCCGAGAAAAACAGCAGTTAATGTAAAACGTTTCCCTTACATTTAAAAACAAAAACCATGTGGAATTGACATTTTGAAGTAGAATCTTATATCAATAGTAAGCACAGTTAGATAATATTATAAAAACAGAAATCCCTGTCTCTTTACCTAGGAATGCACTGATAAAACAATATCAATATTGTTGTTATGCCTGATAACTGATATTACGCAATACTGGCCAAGTTTCACTACTGCGCCGATACAAACATGTTAAAAAATTAACGTCAGTTGATACCAATGTTACTGCAGATGTGTTGTGCATTCCTAATAGTAATTAGTTACATTTACTCATTTATAGTTACATCAGTAACTTTTTGGAAAGAAAAAAAAGTATGTTTTAGTTTTACTTGAGTAAACTTTCTGGATACTGACTGAGTAACTTTACTGACTGAAACATGTTTCAGAGACACAACTACAACTTACGTCAAAGTGAGACCTCTTGTTTGTGTATAAACTTTGTTGCTCTGATGTTGTTTCCTACCTGCTGTGCCGTTTGGGAACAAAGACGATGCAATAAACATCGGTCTGTCACAATAACACATTTAACTGGACAATAAATCATCCCAGTAGTTATTGTGATAAATAATAATATTGTTTTGAGACCATATTTAATGGTAATGGCATAATAATGCGGGAACATTTTCTCAAAAATCAATAAACTTTCAATTCTAATGAATAGTTTGTACTGGAACTTTAAGACATTTCAAATATCCAAAATAAATAAACAAAACAACAGAAACAATAAATAAAATTAATTATGAAGTCTCTGTAAACAAACCTGTCCTCCAAAAACGGGCCAGATGAGACCAAAACACCAGACTGGAGACTTTACTGATTCCGTTTTAGGTAGAAAGACGAGAAAAAACCCAAAAATTATGAAAATGGAAATTAAGTTTGTTTCAATTTATTATGCAATTAATTGATTCATTGCTTGTCGCAAAAGGTCTGGGTATACATTATGTATTGTCATACAGTACTTTACTGCATGTACTGTACACAGAGTGTCTTCAGTCAGAGGCTTCTTCAAATTCGCTGTAATACAGACCGCTACAGGAGATCTTTCCTGCCCACATCCGTCACCATCTATAATAATTCTTTAAAGAATTTGACTTAATACGAGTTACAACATTTTATTTCCTTTTGGGATCAACAAAGTATTTCTGAATTTATCACCTCAAGTTTCTGCCTGAATTTATTATTTTGTTACCAACTTATGCGTATTTATACGTTTTAAAAGTACCAGAATTTGCACATAAATTCATATACTTTTCAGTCTGATTTTTAAAAATATTAAATCATATATTATGATCAGTTAGCACCTGAGAAGCCTTTTTGTTAAACATGTTTTCCCCTTGAATAAATTATTTTTACCTTTATTTGAGTAAAAACATGTCGAAGCAGTATTTTCCAAGTCAAACCAGCTTAAAAATAATAACATAACAGAAACCCTGACCCGGGTTAAAACAGTAGGGCAGTGAGTCAGTCTCATTGTCTAGACAATCCTGAACCAAAACATCCTCCACCCTCCCGCCATTTTCCACACCTTTGTTTTCCCTCTGTGTAATTTTACGGAGTAATTTATGACCCCGTGGTTCTATGAAATAAATCTGCTGCAAAAAGCCGCAGTGGCCCACCAAGTATGTTTCCAGTCTGAGTTTTTTTTTACAGGCAAACAAGTGGTTCTGTTTCAAAGTCTTGGAACGCAGATTTAATTGGCTTCCTAAGAGCGAAAAGAAGTCCACTGAGATCAAGAATTAAATTTGATACGCCAAAAATTAATCAGAGATTCTCCAGCAGGACAACTGAGTTTGGATTTCACAGAAGCTGCATGTGAGACGGGAAAAACTGGAGAAAAAGACATTAAACAGAGAAACAATTGTGTTTATTAAAGAAACAATTATCAAGGATTATAGTTAGTTCAAGCTGAATGATCTCTAGACAAAATTTGTCATTAAGATGCAGTAGAAAATAAGATTAAAACATGTTCACTATAACAAAAAATAAAAACTTTGGGAAATAAGCGTAGTAATTGCAACAAGATTATTATGGGAGATATGTAGATTCATTAGAATCTGATGATTTTTTTTAAGCATTTAATTTATAGCACTGAATTTTAACCTTCTGCAAATATGTTTATCAATTTTGTTTCTTCTCCTTAAAATTTGCCAGAAAAAAATGTCACTTTCAAAATTTCGCCTGTAAAAATTTGAACAGTCAAAAGTTGCCTTGAAAACTTCGCCGTAAGTAAATTGCCTTCAAACACTCGAGTGAAGAAATGCAAATACAAATATTTGCCTTTAAAATAAGATAAAACTAATTAGCAGAAATTTGCTTTTAAAAACTCAACTGAAAAGCTTTGTAAAAATTAACTGACAAAAAGTTGCCTTTAAAAATTTACTTAACAACAAGAAAAAGAAAGAAAATTCACCTGTAGAAATTTGCTCTAAAAACTCAAATGCAAAAATTCAACTGCAAAAAGGTGCCTTTAAAGATTCCCCTTAAAAAATGAATAATAACCAATTTTTCATTGAACTCACAGCATTCTGGGGGATGTAGGCAGAGGAAAGTCTCCCACAGCTAGCTAAGCTAGTTTGGTGGGAATCAACTAACTCACTCGCTCTTCGGTTGCCTAGCAACTCTCTCGTTCTTTGGTTACCTAGCAACAACTTGCTGACTAACTTGTGCAGCAGCAGTTTCAGGTTGTGCCTCATAACTGCTTCAAAATTTCAAACGTCGATGTGAGGTGAAAACTGGAAAGGTCACACCACCAGTTCAGCAGAATTTCAGATATTTAAAACATAAAACAAATCAATAATTACAGATATGAAACGCTTACATTGTAATATTTTGTGAATATTGTTGAATTTGTTGCCATGTTAATGTTTTGCAACAAAATTTCTGCTTTTCTATTTAAAAATAAGAGCAACAGGAAGATAAATCTTAATTTCACATCTTATTTTTCTAATGTTTCCATGGTAGCAAAAACATCAAAAACATTTTTGAAATCCATAAAACAGATGTATGTGAAAAGATTTCAAATCCATATCACCCGTTCCAGACTGATACCTTGATTCTGCTTGTAAACGTTTTAAAAACTTATTTTACAGCCATGTTTGGCATTTTAATCAGCGCCGGTTTCATTTCTGGTCCGGTTCTACTTTAATTTCCTTTGTCTAAAATCCAAAAAGGTGGTTAAATTTGTTCTTCAATTGTTTGAATGGGTAAACATTCAGTCACATAGACAATTAAAAAATCCTGACCGGTAAAATGTTAAAAATTCAGCTGTAATGTGGCAAAGCAAACATATAATTTAAGTGCATCAATATGACCACTTAAGTTTTGTGCAATTTTTACCCAAAACACAAACATCAAAAGAAAAGACATCTCTGAAGGGAATTTCGAAGTTTCTTAGCAACACTAGGAAACTTAGTGTTTCTTAGCAACATTAAGAAACTGTCACAAGAACAAATTTTGCTGAATGATTAATTGATAAATTGTAAATTAGAAATTAGAAATTATTGCGATAAATTATAATATTGCTGGTTTGACATCATTGAAAGAACACATTCTCAATGTCAATAAACTTTAGATTCTAACAAACATTTAACACGGAAATAAATAAACGAAACAACAAATAAAATGAATTATGACGTCTCTATAACAAAAACTGTCCTTCAAAAAAAATTGCTAGTTGGGACCAAAACAACAAACTGAAGACTTTTGTTATCCATGTTTTGGCAGAAAGAGAGAAAAAAGAAAATTGGTAAATCACGCAAATGGAGAATATTGGGTTTGTTTTGTTTTATTGTAATATTAATTGATTCAAACTATTTGTAAAACCTAAATTATTAAAATTCATTGATAGTTAAACTACAGACAGTTCTAATTCTTACAAAGCCAAAAATTAACTATTACTAATTCAGGACTACCAGAAAAAAATATTCAGCATGTGGCATTCAACTGTGAAATAATTTGAATATTGGTTTTTTTTAATTATCACACAAACATAAATATTATTATTATTATTGTTGTTTTGGTTGTTGATGCTTGTTGTTTTTAGTCAAATTTTAAAAAAAATAATAATAATGATTGTTCTTGCTGCTCTAATTAAATTTAAATACATACTATATTTATGGATCAACTAATAAATCCGTGTTTAAATGTTATGTAGCTGTATTAGACACGTAATACGTCACATAGATACGCTTATACTTCCACCCATTCCCTTGGATTTGCAAAACAAAAGATTTGACATAATGCAACACGCTGTATTTTTGTAAATATTCAAAAATAATAATAAAAACACACAAAACTTTGAGACAAAAAGTATAAACCATCCACCTTTAGGGTAGAAATAGTGAAAATGTAGCTATAAATAATGACGCCTCCCAACACAACAGCCATGTTTGTTTGGATCAACTTTCCAAGTCAACACAGCAACTTCCACCACAGACGCAATGCAGACTCTGAGCCGAGAAACGCTGCAGCTCCCGGGCTAAAGGCCACGGCCATGACCGGCCTGTGGTTGGAGGGTGAAGGGGGGATACTATAAAGACCTAATCAGAGGTCGGTTCGGTCCGAATGCGACCGTTTAAACACCAACATAACCCAGCTGTTAAAAAGCACTGCTGTAAAGTTAACTGAGCTAAGAAAGTAGCATCCGCGGCTAACTACAACTGGAAAGATGGCGTGATTCCGCGGAATTCCCAACCCCTCAACTGTTACAGACAACATCAATATTTAGTTATAATAACAGAAAACATGGATGTCAATCCATCCCCACCTCAACGGGATGGTAAAGGCCGTTTCTCACTCACCTGTCAACTCTCACTGCGCGGCGGAACAAACACTGACGGAGGCGGCTCTTGGTGTTGCTGGACTCGGGCCTTCACTTTGGTTTCCTTCCGGGCTTTTTACGCTGACTTATCAGCGAGCAGCCAATATGGAGCGCCTTCTCTACCGACAGCAGCTCTAAACCTCACCAAAAGGAGCATTCAGGTGTAGCTGCTAGCTGTCGGGAGCTAAATGTAGCGCAAAACGACGCCCCCGAAGCTGGAACCAAAAAAAGGGCTGCGAGCTAACAGTTAGCTAGGTGGCTAACTATCAACTTTGTGCACTCGGGCTCAATAAATCTGGCGCCTCAAATCTCAAGCGGTGATGTATTTCTCCAGGCCAACAGCGGGCTCTGCGCAAGGAGGCAGTCGAAAAGCGACCGAAAGAAGCCCTGAAGCCGAGAAGAGAGCGTCTCAAAGCTTTAAATCGATCAAACAAGCCGTTGGTGCTAAAAGATGAGGCAGAGGGGATTTTGGAATGGAGAAGTCGGCGTTTCCTTTCCCTTTCGTGTGCAGCACTAAGATCGTCTATTGGTCAGCAGAGGAGTCACTCCAACGATTTTGGAGACAAAATAGAACATTTCTGAGAATTAAAAAGTCTATCATTATTAGACTATGGATATCGCCCATTTTGTATTAACAGAATGAATGCGTGAAAATTTCACAAGGAAAACAAAAATGGGTAACATACTGAAGAGGATTAATTTTGACTTTAATCACAAAATTCAGATTTTAATCTCAGAATTTTGAAGAAGAAAAGTCACAATTCTGACTTTAATCTCAGAATTATACACTTAATCTCAGAATTTGTTTTTCCCTCCTAATTCTGAGAAGAAAGTCAAAATACCGATTTAAACTCAGACTTTTTAAAAACAGAAAAAAAAATAGATTTATGGGATTAAAGTGAAAATTCAGATTTTCATCTCAGAATTCTGAGGAAGAAATAACATTTTCTGACTTTTATCTCCAAATTAAAAATGTAATCTCAGAATTTATGTTTTTTTCTCCTCAAAATTATGAGAAGGAAAATCAGAATTCTAACTTTAATCTTAGAATTCAGATTTTAATCTAAGAATTCTCACTTTTATCTAAGGATTAAAAATTAAATCTGAAAATATTGTGCTTTCCCCTCAAAATTAAGAAAGTTGCAATTCTGATTAAGAACTTGTGAGCCTTGAAAGAATGAATGAATGAATGTTCATGTGTGGAAATTTCATATGTGAAAAATACTTTGGAGGATTACAATCATAAGGTTACAATTCCAACTTAAATTTGAGAATTAAACTCAGATTTTAGAAAAGCCAGAATTCTGAAATTACAATAAGAATTTTGACTTTAAGAAATCAGACTTTTTTTTTTTCACAATTCTGGAGAAAAATAGAAATCTGTGTGGGGGGAAAAGTCCATTTTTATTATTAAAGTCAGTATTATTTTTCCTAAGAATCCTATTCTGTAAAAGCAAATAGAGAAATATTTTTAATGGAAAATGCTGGGCTCAAACGTGAAAATTAGAATTTATATGAAGTAAATAGATCGAACCCAAACTAATCCTGTTCCAGTTAAGAGTTATAAAAGTTATTGGAAATGTGGTGCAACTCATTTTTTACCAAAATAAAAGCGACAAATAGAGAAAAATAAACAAAAAAAAAATATTTTGGAGTTATAATGTGAAAAGTCAGTGGTTCCAAATGCTACATTAAATCTGCCTCTGAAATTTTAACCTGTACCTTGAAATTACCACAATCAGGTGTAGCCCATTCTGTTTGGAAGCGATTAAAGCAAAAGGTTTTGCGGGACAAAAGCAGGAAACAGGTTTTCTCCCAATTTTATTGAATCTGAAACTAAAGAAGACATTAGATAAAGTAGCCAAAAATTGTGCTTAAGTAGTATTCATATTCAGATAAAAGCAAAAATTTACCATTCAAAAAATTACTCCAGTAAGAGAAAAATTGACTACAAAAGTACTTTTAAAAAACAAATGATATCATTAGAAAGACAAAAAAACGTAAAGTTATGAGCAAATTGTTGTATTTTTAAGACAAAATACAATATAATTAATTGCAAAAATTTCAAAGCTTAAAAAACTTTTCCAAATGATTATTTTTTTGTTTAAAATTAATAAAACTAATGCTAACAGTGGGTAATGTGTTCATACATGTTAGACCACCAGGCTCAGCAGACAGAAAACAGCATCAGAACAAAGCTGGTGTAGAAACAGGAAGTCTCACTGCAACCTAAACTGTGGCTGGGGCTTTTCTGGTTAACATGAAAGTGAGGCTGGTCATATGTTCTTCCATTAGTCTGTCTTGTGTCCATTTATCAAAGTTTTTTTTATGCACATTTTGAAGTATCAAATTAGAAAAGTCTGATGGAAATGGCAATATTAATAAAAACTTCCTCACTTTTGCAAAAAAATGTTTTTACTTTGCTTACTGTGTTTTGTTTTTCTTTTTCTACAAAAATAATTAATGCACTAATAATGAAGGATGAATTATTAGAACTTAGAAAGTAGCAAACTTTCCTATTTACTGGTTGGTCTGTGCCTTACCAGAGACACAAAACTCTAAAAAATTAATTTGAAAGTCCAAGCCTCCAGTACAAATTTTTCTTCGATATGCAGTCCATGCTAATTTGGAATCTCAACTTCCTCTTTATTACAGTCATATGTAACGTCAACATTTGATAAAATTATGCTTTGAGTAATCTGGTTTATTTGCTACAAACCAGACGGAAACATGCCTGTTTCGCATATTTCTCTTTTTCTTATTTTTTATGAAATGTTAAAAATTCGCTCAAAAATCATATGAATGGCCATAAAATTATGCAATTTAACATTTTGAAAATAAATTTGCTTAATGGAAACGCGTCAAGTTTGAAAAAAACGTGTTTTTCAATGGAGCATTTTGCCGCTAGGATGAGATGTTTTTTATTGTTGTCATGTCAAAATTGATTTATTTTACCAAACTGAAATGGAAACACTTTTTCCGCATCACATGAATCACATGGTCAATCGGATGTTGCCACTGGCTCAAACCACGAAGAAGAAGACGACAGGAAGTAGTTGGAGAATAATGGCTCATCGTGGTTTTGAATCACGAAATTGTGTTTTTTCGACATTAGAAAAATATTGACAAAGTTTTGAGCGCATTTGTTTTCATCAAATTGTGTTGAGAAACTTGAGGGAATTTTTAAAATGTTGAATGTTTTTAACAAATCAAGTACAGGATGTTAATAAATTCTGAATTTTGACAGTAAGTGTTGGGTTCTAACATTCAACAGTTGAAATGTAAAATAGGAATGGAAAAACATAAAACAAAATAAATGTTGCAGGAATCAATTGTATTATTTTCAGAGGTGGGTAGTTACATTTACATAAGTAACTTTTTAGAGAGAAAATTTGTTTTTAGGCGTAGTTTACCACAACATACTTTTCCTAATATTATTCTAAGGTATTGTTATTATTATTTGAGTAAAATTTCTGGCTGCTCTTTCCATTGAGAGTAAATTCACTGAATGAAGAACAAACATGTTTAATTTGTACTTCTGACAGGTTTCTGTCATTAAACTGGGAATAAATGTAATATTTAGGACTGAGGTGTTCAAACTGTTTCTGCGTTGTGGGCCAAAATCACATTGAAAGAGCTCAGGGGCCACAATTTATTTATTTATTCAGTTGAAAATGTAATTATGATTTCATCGTGAATTATTTTCTTATTACTTCTTGCTCAGAAAAAGAGTCTCAAAGCTGTGCAGTTTCCTAAGTAGTCAGTCAAGATGTCAGTTTTGGTTTATTCCCAGCAACAAAACTGAGCACTGTCTTTGAAAACCCTTAACTGTATCTAATTATTGGGTTTGACCAAGTCTGTTTTTGAATAAGAAGTCACAATGGCCCTACTTACTACAATATTAAAATAAAAGCAAAACATTGGTTTTGTATCAAAAAATTTCTATTCAAGATATAAATTTATCATTGAAAATTTCATACGAAGAAAAATGCAAAAAGTCGCCATCGGCACCGGTACCATTTACACCATTTCTAAATTGCATCCAAGGCCACTCAAAATCACCCAGTGGGCCGCAAATGGCCCATGTGCCACACTTTGGACACCCCTAGGAGAATTAAATATAGAAGTTTTTTTTATCTGGTTCAGCCATTATCAGTTGCTACTAATTTTCCAACTTAGAAATTTAATTCTAAGGATAAAATGCGTTACGTTTCCAAATATTAGCTAAAGGTACTAGTTTTCTTCACCTCTGTGTGATTTCTGAATTGAGTATGACGTCACATGGAAACATTTTATCTCCATCGAGTAGAAAATGTAGTTAATTCTGCTTTGTTTTGATAATTTGAGTCCAATTAATTTTACTGCTTTAGGATGGAGGCGATTGTTTTAGAGGTAAACAGCCGCCTCCGTCTTGGCCTCAGAGTGGGACCTCTTCGTGTTTTCCCTTTCTCTGGTGCAGCAGCGAACCCGGAGCTGTGACAGGGCTCCCCGCTCGATCCTCCACTTCTCGCTCCCTCGCTCACACAGCGGGCCGTCCTGATTGGTCCAGACGGCCAGAGGGCGCACTCGAACTTCAGTCATGCTCGACGGAGGTGGGCGGGGCTCTGGAACAGCGGCACTCTCTGATTGGGTAATTTCTGATTAGCGCGGGTCACAACAAATCGGCGTGTTTTGTTTTTTCTTCTCTTATACTTTTTTGTTTAGTTCAGTGTAACGCTTTAAGAAAAGTGGCGTTTAAAATAAAATTATTGAATTTTTATCTAAAAAGTAAAAAACAGTTTTTTTGAGCATTATGAAGTTTATTAGGTCTCAAATTAATAAATGTATCGTTTAAAAGCATTTCATTCAAAGATTATAAGGATAGGTCTCAATTATGTTGTTTAGTTTAAAAAATTAATAATCTTTTTGAAGTTATTATTATCTTTGCTTCAGTTAACGCTTCGTAACGCTTTGATAAATATCGTGTTTTTAAAAAGTAATACAAAAAATGATTGCACTTAAAACATCAAACGGATTTTTAGGTTTTAAAACGTATTTTATTAAAACTCCTCCTGCTGTTCCTTACTCCTATCGCCAGAGGGCGATAAGGAGACAGGGAACCCTCTTCATTTATAACGTATTTTCCGGTTCCCTTCCCTTCTCCGTGCCGTCAGTGGACCTAAACGTGTCCCGACAAAATGGCACTTTATAACTTTAAAAAGATTATGGTGGTTCCCACCGCCAAGGTGAGTTTTATTTCACTCATTTCGCATTTTAAACCGATTTCCGCTCAAGTTGTTGTGAGAGGTGATCGACAGATAGGGAAGAAAACGCCGAAGGAAAACACGTGTTTTACTGCAGCAGCCTGGTGTGCGTTTAAAAAAACAAACTGGAGGCGAAATGAATTTCTTACAGGAGATTTGTGATGGAAATTTAATGAAAGACGGCCAATTTATACGTAAAACTGTGGAATTACGTAGGAGATCGACAACTAATTGGATATTTATGGAGGAAATTAGATAACCGGAGGTTACTGGACCTTTAAACTGGAAATCGGCGGTTTGCTGGGTATTTTTGGCTAAAATTAGAGAAATCCAGAGAAAACCATTATTTATGGTCAAAATAATATAAAAATCAAGAGGTTACTGGACCTTTAGATTGGACATCTAGAGGGGTTTTTGAAAATAGGTCAGGAAATGGCAGCGAAATGGATATTTATGGTGGAAAACGGTGCTAAAACAGGAGATTACTGGGTCTTTAAGCGTAAAATACGCAGTTAGCTGGAAGTTTTTGGTGGAGATTAGTGAAATCGACAGAAAGCTGGGCATTTATGGTGGAAATGGTGGAGAAAACAGGAACCAGTTTAAAGGTTCCTGGACCTTTAAACTGGAAATCTGGACATTTATGGTTAAAATAAGTGATGAAATGTCAGCAAACTGGACACTTAGGGGGGGAAATCAAACTGGACATTTTTGGTGTTGTGGCGGATACAATGTGCCTATTTCAGACCGGAATGTATGCTCTTATTGTGGAGGGGAGAAGGTGAGGTGGGAGGACACCAGTGGTTGACCTTTATTCTGTTTTTGGTTTTGGTTGGAAGACATTGAGAATAAAACAAGACACAAATTACTCTTTTTTTTTTTTTTTGTCTTTTTCTGCTGACTTCCACAGTGTAAATTTTAGAAATCAACAGAAAGCTGGCTATTTTTAAACTGTAAATTTGCTGTTAATTTTTTACTCATTTGGAAAATCAGAATGACAATTTTTTTTATATTTTCTTTTGGTTTCTGAAAACTCGATTGACTGACTGGGCCAGGCTTTCTTTATATCAGCATTGATGTAATAAAATAGTTCTTAGACTTTTAAATAAGAAGCACTGAGTCTTTTTGATTAGCTTTCTTGCTGCAGAAGAAAATCAATGCAATTTATTTCTGAAGTTGGAACCTTAAAACAATGTAGGGAAAAGTTTCCTAATTCCTGATCTGTTGCATGTTGATTATAAAATATCGTTCCCGTTTTAGAGCTCAGATTTGGGGTTTTTGTTGTTGTCCAGATATTTTTCCTGCTCTGATAACTCTGCTATGTTCAGAAACTTTCTGAAACCGCCGGCGTTTTGTTTGCGCTCTCTAACCTGCGAGTCGCGCCTTCGTCTCCATCCCTGCAGGAATTCATCGACGTCACTTTATCCAAAACACAAAGGAAGACGCCGACGGTGATACACAAGCATTACCAGATCCACCGCATCCGGCACTTCTACATGCGGAAGGTGAAATTCACGCAGCAGAACTACCACGACCGGCTCACGCAGATCCTCACCGACTTCCCCAAACTCGACGTAAGACCCTCGATTTGAGTCTTTTTGTCGTTCCGATCCGGTTTCTGCAGGCAGGTTGTGATCATCTCTTTATTTTTCCAGGACATCCATCCGTTTTATGCTGATCTGATGAACGTGCTGTATGACAAAGACCACTACAAGTTGGCCTTAGGACAGATAAACATCGCCAGGAACCTGATCGATAAGTAAGTCCAAGAAATTACTCAAGTAAGAGTAAAAAAGTATTTGGTAAAAAGTCCATTCCAGTACTGAGTAACTGATCAAGTTATTGAGCATTTAATATTTAAAAATGACATCATCAGACAAACTAAAATATAAAGTTAAGTGGAAATTTTGGTATGTTAAGGACCAAAATGACAATAAGTCATATAAGTGTTTAAAAAATAACAAAAAATAAATTTTTTACAAATCCATTTCTTTCAATAAAAAAGACTTATAAACTTCAACAAAAACTGCAGGTGTGTGTCTGTGTCTGGTGAGTTTCTGGTTAAAACATGTTTGTTTTTCATTCGGTGGGAAGAAAATACAGACATTTTACTCAAGTAAGAGCAGAAATACTTCATGATAAAATCATCCAAGTAAAACTAGAAAGTACAGTGTAGTAAAAACACTCCTAAAACTATATATATAAAAAAAAAACTTTACTAAAGTGAATGTAATTTAAGTTACGTTGCTGCTCATCATTGACAGTGAAAATCTATTAGTCACAGATGTGGTGATCAGTGTGTTTTGAATTTGGTTTTTGGGATTAGAAACTTCTGCAGATTCTGCTAGAGATGGACGGATTTGAAACTTTGGGCCAATATCTATATCTGATGTCCCTGTTATGGCTGACATTCATCAACATTCATTAGTAGAGATGCGAATCTTTCCCATTTTTGATATTCTTTTTAACTTTGTGGCAAACAAGAGGAGAAGACATTATGAGCAACTAGCGCATGTTTTTAAAACGATTCTATGTGGTTCAACACTGCATTAAATCCCATCAGTCTATATTTAATCAAAAATACATTCGTGGATAATAAATTACCAGCCTGCAGCAGATTCCTGAAGGCTTTTATTTTGAAGGCGTCTCTTTTTAACTCTTCCAGTGTTGCCAAAGATTACGTGCGTCTGATGAAGTACGGAGACTCCATGTACCGGTGCAAACAGCTCAAGAGAGCCGCTCTGGGTCGGATGTGCACCATCCTGAAGAGGCAGAAGTCCAGTCTGGAGTACCTGGAGCAAGGTGAGAGGCGAGCGACGACCCGCCGTCCGCTCAGGTGGAGCTTTAGCTAAATGTTCCGGTTCTGATCCCAAACAGTTCGTCAACATCTGTCCCGTCTGCCGAGCATCGACCCGAACACCAGGACCCTGCTGCTGTGTGGCTACCCCAACGTAGGCAAGTCCAGCTTCATCAACAAGGTGAGCAGCGCAGAAACAATTAATCACGATTAATCAAAGACTTAAATAATCGTCAGCGGTTTTAGTAGCCGGTTAGTCGTTAACCGGAGTGTACAGACTCAGAATAAGGCCATCTGCTGAAAGAAAAACACACTCAGAGCTGTAATAAAGCTAAATATGTACCAAAATATAAACAGTTTGAATTTACAATAATAAATCTGTTACACTCAAAATTCCTCAAGTGGCAGCTTTAGCTTCTCCTGGTTAAAGTCCTTCAAAAGGTTATCCAGTTATTGATCAGGTAATCAAAAATAATCACCTGATCAGCCCTGAGCTGTACTGATGATAAATCAAGTAGAAAGGGTTTAACTTTTACAGTTCAAACTGGCAGTTTTCCCTGTTTTTTCCTTTTTTGAGACAAATTTTTAATATTTTTGAAGGGCAATTTTTGTTTACAGAGACTTCATATTTTATTATACTTATGGTTTTGGTTGCGTTTGTTTTTTTTATTGATTGATTTTAATTGTTGTTTTGTTTTGGATACATTATATTACTTATAATATCCTCAAAACAACAATATTATAATTTATTACAATCATTTCAGACACGTTTGAAGGATATTTTAGCTGCGGATGCATCCTTTGGTCCAGATAATCAAGTCATACTCTAAGGAAATTCAATGTTATTGCATTTTAGGCAATAAAATGTTTATTTTCTTATTTACAAAAGAATTAAATTGTTTTTATGTATTTATTGTTATATAAAATAAGCTTCAGTGATTAAATGAAATATCTGCAAAATTTGACATTTTTATTGATTAATCAGCAGAGTAATCAATTAATTGGCAGAGTAGTCGATTGAATAACCGTTTAATTGTCAGAACCAGGCTGCCGAAGCAGGAATTTTGACGAAGTGTAAAATGACCTTTCCCCTCAGGTCACCAGAGCAGATGTCGACGTGCAGCCGTACGCGTTCACCACCAAGTCTCTGTTCGTGGGTCACATGGACTACAGATACCTCCGCTGGCAGGTACCACTCGGCCGCTGCAGATCGCCGCCGCCGCTGCTGCTGCTGCAGAGGAGCTGAGTGTTTGGTGTTTGGCTGCAGGTGGTGGACACGCCCGGCATCCTGGACCACCCTCTGGAGGAGAGGAACACCATCGAGATGCAGGCCATCACGGCTCTGGCTCACCTGCGGGCGGCGGTGCTTTACGTCATGGATCCGTCGGAGCAGTGCGGACACACGCTGCAGGAGCAGCTGGAGCTCTTCAACAACATCCGGCCGCTGTTCGCCAACAAGGTGCGACCGCCACACCTGACGTATTAAAAACAAAGAGGTTTTAGAGGGTTACTTTGCATTAAACGGGAGAGATGATCTGTTTTCCTGCCACCGTTCTGGATATTTACTGATGAAGCAACATGTTTCTAGTCTTTTCTTGCTTCTGTTTTACTCTGAAATACCAAATTAAACCTTCCTCATACATGAAAACAGAATAATTATGAAATAAGTTAACATCCCTTGAATTTACTCACATTAAAAACAAACTTTAATGTGTTTTCTTGGAATTTTATCATTTTATTTTATAGTAAACAAAACACAGAGTACATGGATATGAAGTAGAAGGACGAGGATTCATCTTGTGTCCACAATTTTAACAGAAAAAAATCTGCAAAGTGTTTTGTTTTCATTCAGCTCCATTTACTCTAATACCCTTTAATAAAACACAGCCTTCGTGTTTTATTAAAGGGTATTAGCTTTGATTTATAGGTCAGTCCCTCCTGGATGTTGCGGGTATGGTTAGGGTTAAAAAAAAAAAGTTGCATATTTTTTTAAGCTTTATTTTTGCCATAATTTTGCATCTTCAAAAAATTTTAATTGCTGCACACAACCTTCGCAATAAAAAGACAAAATTTTAACATGGTTAATATTTAAATCCCAACTTCCTGGAGGAATCTAAGCACACCTTGTTGGAGAGAAGATGTAAAGAATATTTGTAGTTTTTAGTTTGCACATGTTTGAAAACTTAACTCTACTCATCAAACTGAATAAATCACCTACCTGCTGAAACATGGTGGTGGCAGCGTCATGCTGCGGGAAGGGGAAAGTGTTAAGAGTTCATATTGGGAAGATGGATGGAGGCACACCCAGGAGAATCATGGACGAAAACCTCTTTGAAGCTGCATGTTCACCTTCTGGAGTTGCAATAAAATGGTTCTAAAATGGCCTAGTCAAAGTCCAAACCTCACACTATTTTTCAGTCTGTGGAAAGACGAAAATTTATGTTGAGACGCCTTCCATCCAAGATAAAAATGTCTGCAGATGTGTAAATCTGAACCTCCAGTGAAAGATGCAGTCAGGGGCTTCATGCAAATGCATGCCACACTTTTCAGACTTCTGTCTGATTTTATCACATAAAAATCCCAGAAATAATTACTGTAAGGCAGTTAAAACTGAACGTCTGTTTTCTTCAGTGAACGTCGGCTGCCGCTAGAGGTCGGAGGGAAACCAACAAAAGATTTTCTGGCAAATTTTTCCTCATCTTTGTGTTTTTGTTTCAGTTTATTTCAGAAACTCTGCTTAACTTATCCTGTTGGGAATATTTTAAAATATGAATCCTGTCGTATATTTTTATTTTATCTTGTGACGTCAAACCAAAAACATCTGATTGTTGCTCATTCCCGCAGCCTCTCATTGTCGTTGCAAACAAATGTGACGTGAAGAAGCTCAGCGAGCTGTCGGAGGAGAACCAGGTCGGTTTTCATCGGTTTTCAGCTCCTCCGCTCATCGTTTTCTGAGCCTCTGTAAGCTGAAGGTTTTATCTGTTGCCAGAAAATCTTCGCGGATCTGTCCGCTGAGGAAATCCCGGTCATCGAGACGAGCACGCTGACGGAGGAGGGCGTCATCAAGGTGAAAACCGAGGTGAGATCCGACAGCAGGCGGGCTCGTTCTGACGCTCTGGGGGGATTATCATCGGGGGGGGGTTTTAACGCCGCTGCGTTCCTCAGGCCTGCGACCGACTCCTGGCTCAACGCGTCAACACCAAGATAAAGGGCAAGAAGGTCCATGATGTCCTCAACAGGCTCCACCTGGCCATGCCGGCCAAGAGGGACGAGAAGGTCAGTTAGGCCTGGAGCTGTCAAAAAATTAACCTGAACATTTTATTCTCCATAAGAAATTAATGGATTGATGTTTAAAACAAAATGTCTTCCTTTAACCCTTCCTGAATATAAAACCTGAGAATCTTCAGACATGTTTGGCTTGAGACAATAAAACATTTTCTTGAACATTTTTTTTAAAACGTAAAAACATTGGCATTTTTTATATATGGGCAGTTGCCCAGGGCGGCATCAAAAAAGGTGTGGGGCACCGAAGGACTAGAAAATGCAGTTTATTTTATCTGTCAGTTGTCCCTGAAGAAGTTTGCTGCTACTTGCATTCATGTGCAGTGAAGTAAGTTTCCCTTTATTTACATGACCTGCTTTCTGCTACCAAAAAATAATTATTCATATTTTGATTAATGGCGATAAATCCCAGAACTAGAGCGTGATTAATCTGATTAAGTTTGTTTTAATTGATTGATATCACTAGTTAAAGCTAAACAGCATCTCTGGTTCTGTCCGATTTGAGGCGTTCGGGTCAAAAACGGGTTTCTGATGTTTCCCAGGTGAGACCGCCGTTCATCCCAGAAGGAGCTCTGAACCGGAGGAAAGCCATGGAGGTCGACGCACCCAAACGCAAACTGGTACGCAAACGTCACAGCGACGCGCTCACCTGGAAAAGCAGCTTACAGTTCATACTATCCTCATCTTCTCACTTCACACTTGAGTTACTCAGATGCTTTTTAAACTCGGATCTGGATGCTTGGACTGAATATTTGCAAATTCTTTACTTTCTTATCCGACTCCTTTGTTTTCCTCTTAAGGCTTTTTGACCTGAGAATTTTAGTCTGAGCCATTGAACAGGAAATATCTCAAAAATCCCCGATTTATTAACTGTAAAACAACAAAGTAGTGTTATCTCATAAAAATCAGCTGCAGACACATCAGCAGCTTAAAAAAACAGGTCCATTTAGTTCAGTTATCAACATGCTGGAATAGAAATTTGTATTCACTGTTAGTTTAAAATATTTGCTTTTTTAACAATATATAAATAAAAAAATAAAAACTCATAAAAATAATGTCTAAACATGATTTAAAAAAAAAAAAGTTTTTTGTCCTTCTATAATTTCTATTTGACTGCAGAAATAAATGTGGGACAACAAGTTGAACTGAAATAAACGGTAACCTGTATTTACCAGCATTTACCCTGAAGTAAAACTCTCCAGTTTGAGTTGTTTTTGCTTCATTTTTCTTCATAAATAATAATGAATAAAGCTGAATTTGTTCATGAATTATCTTTATAATTCTGCATAGATTCATTAAAAATAACATCCCTGAAAGTTCCTACAAATCATGAATTATTACAGATTAAACAGCAAAAATTTGGTTATTATGCAACAGAAGGAATTTTTGTCTGATGGAGCTTTTCAGGTGAGGAATTATGGACATATTGTGAAGATTTATCTTAAACTTTTCGTGTTTCAGGAGAGAGACTTGGAGATGGAGCTCGGTGACGATTACATTCTGGACCTGCAGAGTGAGAAAACTTTCACTTCTGATAAACTTAGAGGTGGCAGCTGCTTTTTTTTCTTGTGTTTTATTGATTATTCAAATTGTTTTAAAGAATATTGGGATCTGATGAACGAGGATGAGAAGCACGATAAGATCCCTGAAGTGTGGGAAGGCCACAACGTTGCAGATTACATCGACCCCGACATCATGAGGGTAAGTCTCTAAAAAAGTTCCTCTTTCTGATGGTTATTTAATTCTTGGACTTACACCTGGGAAACACAATTTTCACACTACTTAGACATTAGCAGCAGCGTAAGTTTAGATTTTTATTTGATTCTTAGTCAGCTCAGACTTTAAAACCCAAACTGGACTCATGTTTCTAACTATGTCGCCTGAGATTGATCAAATTTCCGTTTTCGTTGCAGAAACTGGAGGAGCTGGAGAAGGAGGAGGAGCTGAAGGAGCGAGCCGGGGAGTACGAGTCTGACGAGGAGAGCGAGGACGAGGAGATGCAGGAGATCCGCTCCCTGGCCAAGCAGATCCGGGAGAAGAAGCAGCTCCTGGTGCTGGAGTCCAAGGAAAAGGACGTCCACGGGCCGCGCATGCCCAGGACCGCCACCAAGGTGGGAGGAGGGTCTCCATGGCAACGGCTGCTGCTGCCTGAGAGACGCTTTGTGTCTTCGAAGTATTTAAATAACTCGTATGTTTGCTTTTGTTTCTGCAAAGGTTGAGAAGAAGAAGCTGGAGAAGGAGATGAGTAACCTCGGTCTGGACATGAACGACAAGAATGATGTAAGTTCTTCCTTTAAAAAAAGGAATTATAAATGATAAAACTAAATTATTTCATGCTTTTTTTTTTTACACAGGAATTAAAAACTAAAACAACTGCTTAAAAAACAGAACTGCAAACTAATCCGGAAGAAAAGAAATATTCTTATTCTGTTCAAAAGGCAAAAAGAAATTATGTTTAAGTAAAAATATTACATCCTGCAGTTTGAAATGATAGTGGATATGATTTTTTTTGTTTGTTTTTTTTTTTATTAAATGCTGTAATAAATACTTAAAAGCCTGTTTAAAATAAATTTTAGGTTATTTTCTTACCCTGAAAAATGTAAAAAAAATCCAACTTTTGCTTTTTATGTTTTTATTCAGCAAGAAAAAAATTATAAATTACTTTTATTAAAGCTGTTAACAATTTATCTGGATTTTTTGCCTTTAATAAATGAACTGAAATTAAAAGTTGGATTTTTCTGAATGTTTTTCAGTGCAAATTTATTCTGGAGAAACTAAAATATGAATTTGTTTTGAGGCTTTTTACTCTTCTTTACCATCACATTAAGCCTTTTTACTATTATTTTTTGTACTTATTATTATTTAAATATAAATAGACATCGAAAATTTCCCACATACTTAAAAAATTTACCTAAAATTGTGAAAACAAGAAAAAGCACAGCACTTAGTACATGTACAGCTTTTAAAAAACTTAATTTGAACTGTTAATTTGACGTAGAATTATAATTTTCATTGCTTATTGTTGTTTATTTGATTGTGCATGCTGATGACGAACATGTTTGAGAAATTTGTTATATTTTCAGAGCCACTACGCTCTGCAGGCCCGGCGCTCACGTAGCGCCACCAGGAAACGCAAACGTGAAGCTTCGGCGCCTCCGACCTCCAAAACCCGCAGCCAGAGCGCTTCCCGTCCTCCGCGGGACCAGTCGGGCTTACGGGACGTCAAGGTGCGTGACGATGCGTTTATTACCGCATCGCATATCAGCTGTTTCTTTTATTATCTGAAAATTAAAATCGACTGTTGGTGTCGTGTCGGGTGTTTCCCAGATGGTGAAGAAGGCAAAGAAGATGATGAAGAACTCCCAGAGAGACATGAACCGCCAGGCCCGGAAGGGAGAGTCCGACAGACACGTGTTCGACCTCAAACCCAAACACCTGCTGTCTGGGAAGAGGAAGTCAGGCACCAAAGATCGCAGATAAAAATCGGATTTTTCTGGACTGACATAAAACATAAAATAATCCAACTATATTAGCCATATTTTTAGGATGGAAACAGAGACTCAGAAACAGAAATTAAATGATCAGTTAGACACTGATTTCAGATATTGTTGAGTTGCTGAAATGTCCAAAATGACCTGTTGTGTGTGGCTTTTCGGATAAAGTGACGATGATGTTTTCTGTACGGTCTTCTCTTGTTAAATACTCCGTAACAAGGAAGCCAAATAAACAAATACCTGAACGAAGCCATGTTTAGGTTTCATACCTCTTCACACATCAATTGAAACAGCTCAAAACTGATCCTCAATATCAACAAACATCACCGCACACCTCACCACTGACTCACTACCGTAGTACATGTGCTGCCTTTTCTTTAGAGGAAACCTTACTGCTGCTCTAAATGATGAGATCATCTGGCATTTCCTTTCGTAGATAATCCTTGTCATACTCCTAGAACATTTCTTTATTCTCCTCTTTAGTATTTCAAACTTGATTTAAAATTTTATCTTTATTTGTTGTTGATAGTTTGTGCAAGTTTTGGAAGCTTTTGCTTGTTTAATTTTTTGTTTTACTTCAATTATGTACATGAGCTCGTTTGTGCCACCTAAAAAAAAAGGATAGTTTCACTATATTTGATGTAGTTTTTTTAAAGTTATCAGATACAAAGTTGTAATTATCGCTTTGTTGTAATTATCTCAGTTTAATCTCATAAGACTTTGAATTGTAAAATCCTGGAATTGAATTATAATTGGGGTTTTAAAAAGCAAAACTGAATCATTTTTTACTTTTTATATTATAATTATGACTTTCAATCAAAATAACATTGTCTTTGAAACAATTAATTACTTTAGCCAGGGCCGGATTTACAAGGATGTGGGTCCTGGGGCTAAAGCTAGTTTTGGTTCCCTATCCATTAAGAAAAAAGGATTTTACTTATGTAAATTACAGTAAATTAACTGGTAATCCTATACACCAGCAGGTACAAATCGATGCGTGTTAGGTTTAATTCATCCACTAGCCAATGACTCAATCTTTTTCCCAAAGAAATGCACTATAACTTAATTTTTCAAATACTTGAATATTGTTTGTATTTGTAAAAAAAAAAACACAAAATATTAATACAACTCACTGACTTTTGATCCTATGAGTTTTACATAAAGTACAATGTTTGCAATTATATAAAAAAAAATAAAAAACGGATAAACCCCTTTGGGGTGCCGTCCAAAAATTGGATATCTGGGCTACTGCCCTAGTAACAATTATAATTATCACAAATTTATTTCAGGAGTATTTTTTTTTTCCGTATATTGATTTTGGGGATTCTAAAACTACACATTTGTTCTTGCTGTGTATTTATACATTAATGCTCAGCAGGGACTAACTGCATTCTTGAAGATAATGACCGTTTTTCCTGATTTAAAAGTTCGTGCTTTTATTGTGAAAAGCCTCGGGCCGGAATTGGCTTCGTTATCGCTTCTCGCGCACTTGTAACGGTTCTGTGAAGCTGTCAACACGGATTTAAACCGCAAACCTTTAGCGCAAATAAAAACAATGACAAACGGAACGAAAACAGGAACCACACCCCGGAACAAAAAGCTGCATTAGCGGACTTTCCGGTAAGTTTGCTGCCGTGTTTTGACCGGTCGTCTTTTTCCGTTAGCCTATTAGCTGCTAATAGGGGGAGGATAACGTTAGCTTGACTTAATGTGTTAAGAGTCCAGAGAAATGGCTCCGTTTTTAACTTAAGCTGCGTTTTAAACGTATCTTATTTTACACTAAAGTGACAGATTTTCAGCATTTAGTGTGTTAACGTCGCGTTTTTTATTTTTGGTACACTGACAAAAGGAGCCGAGCAGACTGTCTGATAAGCCAGACAAAGGTGTTTTATTCTGCCGGAGAAGAGAGGAGCAGTGTCTGCCGGAAAACTGGAGACAGAAGGACAGATGTTGTATTTCTGAGGGTCCTCAGGCCTTCTGTTAGTTCAAGGGCAAATAAAAAGCATCGAGTCAGCTGGGTTTAGCTTCAAATCTGCCATCAACATCCTTACACTCTCCCCAGAAATGAAAGACAATAAAGGGCGTGTTGGTCAATCTTTGACTGATCATCCTGAACATTCATCCAATTTATTCTTACAAAAAAAAGGTTGTGCATGAAAAGAAAAGCTTTATTGTTTCTTGTCACATAAAAGCTAAAATAAGAAGGGAGTTGCAACAATTTTATGCAAAACTATGAACTAAGAAATTATTTCAGAAACACATTATATAGATTATTTACACACAAACTGTAAATCATGATGATTTTTCCAATTAAAATGAATGAAAACATGATTTTTAAATTTAGAATGTTACACTAGAACAATAAAAACATATTTTCAAATACAGAATGTATGCTTAATACCTGATTTTTCTCAAATATTTGTCACACATCCTAATTTATGGAATATAACTGAATCCTTTTCTACAATATTCCACATTTAAACTTTGCTTCTTCTCTTCTTTTCCACCATCACGACATTCAAAACTGTTTATTTTAGCTCCAGTAATATTAACTGTGGGAATAAAGGGACAATAACGTGTCCGATTTTATTGCCAGATTAGCTTGATAGAAAAGCCCAACATGCAAACAATTGCTGCTTCCTGGAGTTTTGTTTACAGCGCTACAATAGATTGAATTACAGTTGTTGCTGCAGCATCAATATCAGCTTATTAGATGCAAAATTGCCCCGGATGTTATTGTGATTAAGAATAATATTGTTATTTTGAGACCATTTTCAAGTAATATGATGGATAAGCTGCGGAAACACAAAAAATAATTACAGAGTATTTTTGGTTTAGTTTATATTGCAAATATCTTAGTGAACTTGAAATAAGACTAAATAAACTTACAAGCCCCTAAACAAGCTTTAGGAGTTAGTTTAGAGTCAGTAATTCTTTAATGTTGATGGAAAAAGTTCTAGCTCCACTTGCAGATTATTTCACTTATAACGTGACATTTTTACCATGTTAAAAGTGAAATAATCTTCCAATAGAACCAGAACTCTTTCATTAATATGAAGGAATTATTGACTCAAAACAAGATTCCTGAAAAGTTACCTATAACCAGAGACGAGTAGTAACTAGTTACATTTACTTGAGTTACTTTTTTTTTTTTTTTGGAGTATTTTAACTACTCTGTACTGTCTTCAGGTCCTTAAAATACCCAAATTATAGTTTGTCTGATTTTTAAATAATTGATGATAAATGATATTAATGTGCAAACGAACAAACAGATGGGCTGTAATCAATAAAAAAAAAAGAATAAATATTATCATTATTGCATTTTTCCAATTTGACATAAAGAAATGCATCTGCAGATATTTTTGGTGTTTCAGCCTCATCGTGATATTTCTGCTTTGTCCTTTAGTCTCTTTTGTTTCTACCTTATGCTTCCCACTGACTAAATACGCTCTCCAATCCTGTTTTCACGCTCCGTTCATCTCGCCGGTTAACACCTTCACACCAGCCAGGCTGCCAAGTCCAATCCGCCTCTCCGCGTTCCTTCAGAGCGCCGAACATCAGAGGGACGCCAGCCATGCCGGTGGAGAGCAGCAGCAGCTCCGGCTCCCGCCAGGCCAAGCAGAAGAGGAAGTCCCACAGCCTGTCCATCCGCCGGACCAACAGCACGGAGCAGGACCGCTCGGGCCTGCAGAGGGAGCTGCTGGAGGGACAGGTGATCACGCTCCCACGCCTCAGAAACGACCCGCTGTTCCTGTTTAAATGTCAAACTGCTGCCTGTCGCCGTTAGCCCGCCGACCTGCTGGCTGCACCCGTAAGCCTAAGCCAATTAGCTTTTAATGCAGCCGTTTAGAGGACATTATTGCTGGCTTAAGCATGCCGCAATTACTGCATTATTGATGTAAGGTTATTTTCATTTCGCTGGGAACAGCTGGATTAGGAGAATCGCTTGGATAGAGGCTGGTTTTGCTTCAGTTTGACCCGAATTAAAGCTGTTGGATGCAGAATAAATCAGATTTATCTATATTTATCTTGAGAACACAGTAAAGCAGTGATAAAGAAAGAGTCATGCTAGGGTTGAAAAGGGGAGAGTAACTTCTCCATGTGAATTTGTTTGACGCATTCGTTTGTCAGCTGTTTTCTTTTATTAGTCAGAAACGTTTTATTTAAATGGGGAGCAAAAAACAAATCTATAAGTTTAGCTGGAGCATTTTATTAAACTTGATGACCAGGTCTGTTGCAATCAGCAATAAATCAGTCAATTAAAACAAGCGCAGTAATTTCCATTTGTATGATTTATTTTTTTCTTTTTCTTGCAAACAATGGATGATAAAAGTCTTCAGTTTGGTGCTTTGGTCTCTACTAGCTCTTATTTTGAAGGACAATTTAATTTGCAGAGACTCCATGATTCATTTTATCTGTTTTTTCTGTTGTTGTGTTTATTTATTTTGGATATTTAAAATGTCTTCCAGTTCCAGGTTAGTTTATTAGAATTTAAAGTTTATTAATCTTTGAGAATGTGTTTTTGCCTCGTTCTGTCATTATCATTACATATTACTTGAAAACTGTCTCAAAACAACAATCACATGATTCATTTATAATTACATTGGTTTTCTAGTGACTTAATCAATTAGATTAGTAAAGAAAATGAAGAAATTACCAAAATACTTTCCTTAAAGGGGCACATCTCTCCAACTTTCATAGTTTTCCTTAATGCATTTTATGATGATATATTTGGTATTTGACCTGTTAATTATCAATCAGTCAATCCTGCTGATTGATCAGGGTTTTGATAAAGTCTATTTTGGGGTGAAATTAGCTGAATCATTGAATTAGTTTTGTTTTTCCAAACTAAAGGCAGGTTCACTCTGTTTGTCATTCTGAATATTTCACTAAACTTATTTTTAGTGTACTGTCCGTGTTACTGGTTTAATGGGAAACCTGAACATAAAGAGGCTGCAGTTTTCTTTATTATAATAGCTTCCAGTTATTTACCACCGGGAGGTTAAAACTGAACACATGGTATTATTTTAGCTTTGAATAAACATATTCTTGTGGGGGTTGTTGTATGATGGAGACATAATTTCAGATTCTGGAGGCACAGGAGATGAATATTTTGGGATTTAAAACTTTGTAAGTGTTTGTTGTGATCTCTTCTGGTTTCAGTCCTCTGATAATCTGGACTCCTTCGGGAGAACGGAGGTAAGTAGCAGTAGCCAGCAGCCCCTGCAGTTAGGTTGTTGTGTCTCTGAAATGATTCTGGTAGTTGTTTAGTAAGTAGTTTTGGTAAATCCAGTTCTGGGATTTTGGTGTTTTTAAAAGGGGAAATGAGGAGAAAATTTCTCCTACTAGTAACTTTTTCTCCTGATCTTCTGCTCATCATCTATTTGATCCACCTGCTTTCTGGAATCAGCTGATGTTGTTTCAGATTCACAGATCAATAATTCGTCCGACATCGATAACCTCGTACACACAGTGACACCAAGTGGTCAACTCTAGAATTACAGCTGAAAGTAATGTGACGATGTTCGGCCTGATATTGAAAGAAACTGATTTATAAAAATTTCCTTTTGTTTGATTTTGTTATTTTTTGTTACTTGTATAATTTTTTTGGCATTTTCTTCCTTAAAATACCAAAATTTCCTCTTAACTTTATAATTTGGACCATCTGAAGATGCAATTTTTAAATATTAAATGATTGATAATTTGATCAGTTACTCAGTACTTGAGTAAACTTTTCACAAAATGCTTTTTTATTCTTACTTGAGTAACTTCTTGGATGGCTACTTTGTATATTTATTTGAATAAAAATATGTTGAAGTAGTGCTACTTTTACTTGAGTTAAATTTTTGGGTATTCTGTCCAATGGATAGATAGATGGCTAGATAGTTTTTAGCAGGCAGTGTATTTTGATTTGTGGCAAAGGATAAAAGCAACATCACCTTTTTTTTTTTTCTAGTTTTCAACCAAACATTTAAGTGTTTGTAATTATTAATACTCACACCAGTTACCAGATTAGTCCTGGTAAGGAGCTTTCTTATTTCTCTATTGTTTATAAATATTTCCACCACCCTCCTTTTGAAAATAATGACCTTTGTTTTGGTCAATTATCAGTTTGTTGTTCTTAATTATTTACGTTAAATATAGGGAGTTTTATATTGCCATTTTTAAACGATCATAACTAAAAATAAAATCAAAGTTATCGCACACAGGGCTTGAGAAATCAGCTCCATCACTGCTTTCTTTTGTAAATTATTCTCATAATCACGTCTCATTTGATGGTACGCCGCCGCCGCGCCGTGATTCCTGCCAAGCCTTTAGTTTCTGCCCAGAGTTTGTGCCGTGGCACTGAGCTCCCCGCCGTCGGCTTCAGGCTCGTCACACTCGACTGGTTTTCTTTGAAAACGTCGCAGCGAGAATCAGCTCAGCTGAAACAAAGAGATCTGCTCTCTGAAATGCAGCTGTGTTGCTCCTGCTGAGCTGCAGCTGTAAACGATGCAGGATTTAATCTGCGCTCATGATTTAAGCTGCTAAAACAGATTGAGGGATAATTTATGTTAAAGAGGAACAAATATCTAAATCTGTGTTTTTGATAGAGGTGAAAACTGGCAGAGGAACAGAGAGAAACTACTTTTACATCAAACTCATAAAACACGTTTATAACATGAGCTCATAATGGTTGTGAACCAGCAAGTCTAAACTTGATTTGATTTTATATTCTGTGAAGGAAACAAACCTGCTCTGTTCATTTCCATTCCCTTCCTTTCCCAGATACCAGAATGTATTTTACATTAGCACTATTTCTTCTTGGATCTGGATTTTCTGTTTTAAATACCAGTCAGAAGGTGTTTGATTCATTTTGGAGATCTTATGCACATGTTTGACATTGAGCTGCAAACTGCAGCAAATTTAAAAGTTTTGCACAACTTTTAAATTATTTTTACAACCAGTCTTGCAATACAGTTGAAGGCATATATTTACATACACAAGACACATTTCTGTCAGACCAAACTTCTCCCATTTCAATTAGAATCACCAAAATTATCTATTTGTTTAATGCCAGAAACCTTAGCAAGAAAGTTTTTTTTTAATTTCTTTGTTACCTTTTTCGAATTCAGAAGTTTACGATATCAGGGATAATTCTCTTTCAACCGGATGACTTGGGTCCAACCTTTTGGGTTCATCCAGCTTCCTGGCATTTAGAAAACATAAATAATTTTAGTGACTCTAAATGATCTAAAACCAAGAGAAGTTTTGTCTGATTTAACTTCAGACAGTGACAGTATTTGGTTCCTGTTCCACTCATATTAGCATTTTCTTCTTCTTGCAGGACTCCAAACTGCCTCTGTCCCTGAGGACCAACCTGTTGGATCTGTTCAGTCAGATCGAGAGGGAGTTCGAAAACCTTTACCTGGAAAATATCGAACGTAAGTTTTCCAAAACTGCTGGAAGATTTTTGTCTGTTTTTTTTCTAGCATTTTAGTTGTTAGAAAAAGTCTCCAATCGGCTCCTAAATCTGTTATGCAACTCGACATCAGTGGGTGACGGCTTGGATATTCAGAAGAAGCTCCAGTTGATGTTGGTAGCTTAGGTCCTGATCAAATAATCAATTTATTATCAATCCTCTTCAATAAAAATAATAATTTAGCAACAAACTGAACAGCTTTCCAGCGCAGAGGTTTAAAATATATCTTGATGTAAGTTTCATTTGAAATCCAAATCTTTCTTCAAATGAAGTGAAAATGGTTCCATGTAATGCAGGTAAGATAATGACTTCTGATAACTACTCAACAGAATAAATCTGAGCTTTGCCTCCAAGGCAGCTTCACTGAAAGTTATCATTTTGGGACTTTTTTTTTTTATTTCTCCTGCTGCAGTTTAATAGTTGCAGTTGTTTGAAAATCATTTCTATGAACAACTTGAAGGTTTGTTAGATGGAAAAGCTTCACACTCTTGTTTTTTAAGGTCATTTTTCTTTAATGAACTGAAATTAAATGTTTTAGATTTGACCTAACTTATCCAGAGCTTTTCTACATAGATTCTTAATCACCGTGAATAAAGATCTATTTGTGACCTGCTGCAAACACCAAAACTTTCCAGGACCTTCTGCTGCAGCCACTGAAACTGCTAACCGAAGCGTCCTGTGACTTTCAGTCCGCAGAGAAATCGAATCCCTGAACGATCGCTTGGCTGCAGACGGACAGGCGGTCGAAGGAGCAGATTTAGCAAAAGGAGCTCTGAAAACGAAAGGTGAGTGATTTTATCAGACTTATTTAAATGAACGTACAAAAATGCACAAACCTTTCATCTTATCCCATCTTATAACAAACTAGGCTAAACCTTTCCTGCTTGGGATCATATTTGTTTGCTGAGTGCAATAACAATTATATACTAATTTTCTTTTTAATATCGCAGTGTAGTTTAGGTTTTTGCCTTTTATTGACGTGTGAAAGGTGAGATGAGTTTGCAGCTTGTGGCTGGATCTCCTCTGATATCTTTGTCTTTATCTGTTTTAATGCGCAGCGAGCCACAGCACCAGCCAGCTGTCTCAGAAACTGAAAACGACCTACAAGGCGTCCACAAGCAAGGTGCGGACTCCACTATCAGTGGATTTTTCATTTCCTGTTACTGTTCTGTTAACAGAATAAATAAGGTTAAATAAAGTGTTATAGCATTTAATTTAGATATGGGTAGAAGAGAACTGTGAGCCAAATGTGTCTGAATGTTAAAGAGTGGAACTGCTGTCTTTTCACCCTTTTTTCACTCATAGCCGCGTTCAAATTCTTGCCACGCCAGAGTAGTAGGCGGATCCCGCAACTTCAACGTAACCAGTTGGGAGTTGTGGGGTGGAGACTCATGGGTAACTTGTAAAATTTCTCCCCCCCTTGTGTGCCAATATGCATGAACAGCCCAGCCAGGGGGTCGAAACTTCCTCCCCACGAGACTTGGTCATTCAAATGTAGGAGTTTGAGCTTTTCTCTCAGTTTCTGCGTGAGATAAAACTCCTCTTATCTCACTAACAGGCTTGTTTTCAGTTGCATCTCTTTGGCTTTGATTTAGCTTCTTTTTGGCATTCACATAATGGTACACTGTGGAGACGTCTTTAGCATAAAGCAGCTGTTATTTACAAACGCTTTTTACGCCAAAAGTAGGAGATTCACCCAGAAGCTGACTTAGACTCCGTTGTAATCCAGTGTGCAGTCTGCTCAGCCCGTCGTGTTTTCACTTTTTGAAGAGTTACAGTCACCGGATAGAAAGTTTTGGTGCTAGGATGAGGTGTTCTTTTTTTATTTTGTTTTATTTTTATGTCCATATCTAAATTTGTTTATTTCGCAAAACTGCAATGGAACCTTTTTTTTGCATCACATGATCAACAATCGGATATTTCTACTGGTGGAAACCAAAGAAGACGACAGGAAGTGTTTGATGATGTACAAACTTATTCACGTGATTTTCATTGCGTTTAATAGAAACACCACAGTTGCGAAGTTGCGTTTTTTTTTACATTAGTGGAATATTGACAGTGTTTTCCGCACATTTGTAATGAAAACGCAGATACCGTGTGGTTTGACTCGGACACAGAACGTGACAGGTTTGGGGTCAGGAAAAGGGCAGCTAGCACCTCTGCAGACCACACACATCCTGGACATACACTGTTTATACTGTCACCTTCCTAAAACAACACTAGAGCTGTTTTAAAATACTCTCTGTGTGCCACATGTTGCAAAAACGCATCCTGGTAATTAAAGAAAGAACAGGTAGCAGGGAAAAGCAGTCGGATCTATCCAGAGTCCAGCTGACGGCTCTGCAGCTCAGCCACGTTCTGTGCTGGGACCGCTTACCTCTCGTCTGGATCTGTTTATTTTCCGACAGACTTCACGTCCTGCTCGGCGCTTTGCGTTTGGGTTTGAATCAGTATTTGGCTGCGGCAGACTGCACACCTCAATCTGCAAAAACACAAAATCTTAACAAGTATTTTTTTTAGTTTCTAGGTCAAATATTTTAGCACACTTTAAATAAGACCAAACTTACTTATACGTACTGTTTCAGCAGGAAATAGGAGCCTGTTATAAGTCAATAATTTCTTAATTTTGCAGAAAAAGTTCTAGTTCCATCGGCACATTATTTTACTTATAACACAGGAAAATGTCTTTGTATAAGTGAAATAATCTGCCAACGAAACAAGCACTTTTTCAGCAAAATTAAGGAATTATTGACTTAAAACAAGCTCATATTTCTTGCTGAAAAACTACTTGCAAGTTAGTTTTGTTTTATTTTAGGTGTACTAAGAAATTTGCACTAGAAACCAGACCAAGCATACTTGGTAAGGTTTTGGGTTTGCAGTGCAAACTGTAGCTCACTAACAGCTGGGTGCTTCAGACTCGGTGCTCACAGCTTTACTCTGCAGTGCTAAAACCATGAACTCCCCTCAGTCCCTGCTGCTGTTGCTGCTTTACTTTAACTTCATCATCATGCATCAGTATTGAGCCGGAATCATTTCTGGATCCATCACAAATAGGTGGGAAAACAATAATTTACTTCACTGTCCCATAAAGCCCCTTCGGTTTTCTGCTGCTGGAGTCTTTTACTCACTAACAATCAGCAGCAGCGTTTTCCGTCTGCTTGAGTCATTTGAAGACATAAATATTTTTAGACTGTCTCTGTTAAACAGGAAGACTGAACTTCCGCACAGATGAATGATGCTTTCTTTCTCCTCCTTCGTTTCAGTCTGAACTTATTTAGCAGTTTGTGTCCAAAACGCACCAGGACTCCTGTTTGCATCATTCCCATCTTTAATGTAAACGCCTCCATCAAACCTTGATCCAACTGATACATTAATGATAACTTGTTTCTTGTCCCACCAGCTTCCACCCTGTTTTTATTTATCCTTTGAGCTGTTTTGATAAATTTACCTTTTTTATCTACTTATCCAGAATAATTGAACCCATTTATGTTGATTTGATCTTTATGTTGCAGATCTGTTTTTGCTATTAGCCAATGGTTTTTGTTTTCAGCATCAGGTTTGCAGGGTTTATACCTACTCTAGTGGATTTTAAAGCATACAAAAGGTTATTAAATTAGTCAATAAATGGCCTCAGACTAATATGTAATGTAAACTTAAAGCTTCTTAGCCCTGGCATACTACAAGGACCCTGCAGAGCATCTCCTCCTGACCTGCTTCCTCCCTAAGATCAGGATTCCTGCACAGCTCTGAAAGAATAAAATGGGATCAGTTAAAGCTAAACAAAGTGAGATTAGCCTAATTAATCAAATAAAGTTAAAGAAAAAAAGCTTTATTTGACTAAAAAGGTGCCAATAAAGGTAAAAGAATCCCTCAGAATAAAAAAGAAAACCAAAAAGCGGTGATTCCATTTTAAGAAGCTGCGTTCAGGAACCCTGCTGTTGCATTTTCGCCGTTCTGTTGTAACGTTGGTGTGGCGTCGGTGTCAGATTGTGTCCAGCTTCAAGGCGACCACGTCCAGAGCGGTTTGCCAGCTGGTGAAGGAGTATGTCGGCCACAGGGACGGCATCTGGGACCTCAGCGCCACGCGGGCCCAGCCTGTGGTGCTCGGCACCGCGTCTGCAGGTACGCGCCGACTAACTCGCCTTGTTTTGTTTTTGCTTTTTTTCCTGTACTGCCTTCAATATTCAGGCTTTTTCTGCTGTTTAGAAAGATTATTTTGTAAAAAAAAAAGAAAAAAGCTTGAAGAGAAATGAATGTTTTTGCAACTTTAATTTGAAAACATTTACACAGTTGAGAGAAAAATACCTTTAATTGATTACAAGAGAAGTGATAGTGTATAATAATTGTGTTATTGGTGGATTCTTTTCTCTTTTTAGATTATCTGTTTTCCTAACATTTCTTAAATTTACCTTTTCCAAGCATGCCAACATATTTACCTGAATCCGCATCAAACTCAGATACCTTGTAATATAGATGGTTTAGTTTAACAGTATAAAACTATAAATTTGCATCTACAACGCAGAATTTGACAATTATTTTAAGGTTTTTTTGTTTTTTGCAACCAAAAATCAGATTTGCTACTTTAGAAATATTTGCAATAAATTTACAATATTTATTCCTCGTGTCCAAAATCTACATGAAGAATAAAAATTTGACTTTTCTTTTGATTTATTTGGTAAAATAATAAAAATAATAATGATAGTAGATTTTATTTGTAATGCCCTTTATATGTTTAGGACAAAAATAAAAACAAACCAATTACAATGGATGCACATATCTGTAGTGTGCGTGTAAAGTTAAAAATGTCTCCATCACGTGGTCAAGTGTGTGAATTGCAATCTAGATTTTTCCATCACCAGTTAAGAAAAAACGATCAAAACCAAGAACATTTTGTTAAGGTGAGTAGAAGTAGGAAACACTGCCACCCACAGGTGTTTTGGGGTATTTTTGTTAAGAATTTGAAACAAACCTGCAGAAAAGTGTGAGGATTTGTTCATTTTGCATTAATTTCTATAAAAAACCTCATATTGTTGAATTTATCCCGACAGACCACACTGCCATGCTGTGGAGCATTGAAACCGGAAAGTGCCTCCTCAAGTACCTGGGCCATCAGGGATCAGGTAGCATCCAAAATATTTGTTTATAATGTGTTGTAGTGTTGTTGGAAGCAGCAAGTTTCATTGATGTTTGGTCTGTTTTTCCTCAGTTAACTCCATTAAGTTCCACCCCAGTGAACAGATGGCTCTGACTGGTAACCGTCCGCTCTTCCATCATTCAGACATTTACTAGATAAAGTACTGCAGCTCCGTTTTTACGCTCGTTAAACCCTCCGCCTCTCCCCTGCAGCCTCTGGAGATCAGACGGCTCACATCTGGAGGTACATGGTGCAGCTTCCCACTCCTCAGCCCGTCGCTGACACCACTGTAAGGCTGATCCGCAGCTGTTCGCCCATCACAGCGACTCCAGCAGATTTTATTTCCGATTCACTCCCCTGTCCGTCCTGCAGACACCCTGTGAAGACGACGTGGACTCCTCGGATAAAGACGACGGCGACGGCGACGCGGAGGGCCCGAACGACTGCCCTTCGGTACGCGTACCGACCACGACGCTGCGCAGCCATCAGGGCGTGGTGATCGCTGCCGATTGGCTGGTGGGGGGCAAACAGGTGGTGACGGCCTCCTGGGACCGAGCCGCCAACCTGTACGACGTGGAGACCTCGGAGTTGGTCCACTCGCTCACTGGTAGGATGCTCCGGGGTTAGAGTCGGGTTCAGTTTAAAGGTACGCAAAATTTTGCATGTTTTGTACTTGTATTTGGATCTCAACTGCTTCTAAAAACAGACTGAAAAAAAACAACAAACATCCAGCCAGTTTTAAGCAGTAATCTAATGTTTTTCGGTGTCTTGAAAACAAGACACCCAATTCTGTTAAATTCTCCAGAATTTAACATCGCAAATCAGAAGCCCTGCCCGTTACCTAGCAACCCCAGTCAAGCCCTGCCCGTTACCTAGCAACCCACTCTGTTCTCCAGCTGGTTTCCCCCCTGTATGCTCTGTACAGTGGGTGCTGCTGCTTAGATATTGGTTTTAATCTCTTTTTATCCACTGCAATTACTTGTTTTCTTTTTTTTTGCCCTTTGACACCTAGAGATATAAAGAGCATTATAAATAACATCTATTATTATTGTTATTATAAGTGTTTTGTTGTTGATTTACCATCCAGAAACCACTTGCTGCATTCTTGTTGGTTGTGCAGGAGGCTTTACTAATGCTTTTCGAAGATGTACGGTTGTATGATTTGCTGCTATATGATTGTTGAGTTGGGGGGCAGCTAATGTGGATTTAAAGTGACGAGACGCACAAAAACAGATCAAAAAAGGCAGAATTGAGCAGACTAAAATCTCATTATCTAAGAAAGTTTTTATGCAATAAAAAAGTAACGGACATGATTTGTATAAATCTGTCCTAACCTGTTCAAGGAAGAGTCTTTACGTCTCAAACACCAGTAATGTTTAGATGTCTCTGTGCTTCAGCACCTGGCTCCAGTATTCACTCTTGTAGAGGCCAGTGAGGCAGTTTCGCCATTTAATTCAAGCGTGTAGGACAAGGGACGCATTAAAGCTTTGAAACAAATGTGTCTGTGAAGGTCATGATCAGGAGCTGACCCACTGCTGCACCCACCCCAACCAGCGCCTGGTGGTCACTTCCTCCAGGGACACCACCTTCAGGCTGTGGGACTTCAGAGACCCGTCCATCCACTCCGTCAACGTCTTCCAGGGACACACAGAGTCAGTCTGACACAAACAAACATTAAAAAACATTTAAAAATCTAGAAAACAATTTAAATTTTGCAGGTTTCCTGGATGAAAACGAGCGTGTAAAAGCTGTTCCCTCGTCCTCTGCAGCACGGTGACGTCCGCCGTCTTCACCGTGGGAGACAACGTGGTGTCGGGCAGCGACGATCGCACCGTCAAAGTGTGGGACCTGAAGAACATGAGGTCGCCCATAGCAACCATTCGCACCGACTCTGCCGTCAACAGGTGTGTGAGCTGCAAACCTGCTGATACTCGACAATCACCAACAGAAAATCAGACTAACGAAAAATCATCATGGCAACAACAATAACAACGTATTAAAACATTTTCACTTTAAGAAAGATTAATCTCCTTTTTGAAGGTATGAAATTCAAACACGCCTTAAATTATTGTTTATGTACATGGATATGTCGCTCAGATCGGTCTCATAAGTTCTCATAAAACTTATGATTATTTGTGAAGTCCAACTGGTTACTTGTTTTGGGGTTTGCATGAAATACATGTGAAAATAGCAGTTTATAGGATGAGTCCTAGTTCCAGTGTTACATTTTATTCGTTCTACTTTGTTTCTTCTTTAAATCCCACTTAAAATTTTCTCTCTCTGTGAAATTTTTACCACCAAATAAAGACAAATCCGCTCACAAAGTCAGAATTCATTTCTGGACGCTGCGCTCAGCTGTTGGAAATAATCTGTCCTCACATTTTCATCCAGTGACTTCATCACTAACATCTCCTTTAAATCTGTTTTCTTCGTCACAAATGCAGCAGGAAGTTAGGAATAATTATTCTACTTCCTGTTTCCCATCAGGATCAGCGTGTCGGTGAACCAGAAGATCATCGCCCTTCCTCACGACAATCGGCAGGTCCGACTGTTCGACATGTCCGGAGTGCGACTGGCTCGGCTGCCGCGGAGCAACAGGCAGGTCAGTCGGCAGGGCGTGAACTCCAGATGGACTTTTGTTTCTAGGTTCTTTAAGGCTGATAAATTTTAAAATTGAAAATAAATTTGGTACAGTCCAAAGTGACCAGGTTTTTGCATTCATGGTAATTTGGTTCTGCCATAACAAAGCAAGGTGAGTAAAATATCCACCTTTCTTCAGCATCATAAGTGAAGAAGCTTTCACTGGGTAAATAGTAAGACCATTAAAAACAGACTCAAAATTCAACAGGAAGCCAGTGGAGAGACGGTACAACCGAAAATCGTGCCGCAGCACTTTGCACCAACTGTAATGTACTGTCTTCAGGTTTACATCAAAATGTGCAGCTCAATCTCAAGATTTGGGAAATTATTTTAATTTCCAATTGGAGTTACCATGGCGATTGGCCAGAAATACCCTGAGAATGAATGGAGTTGAAAAATCCTGAAAATCCACAACTTCAGAGGATTTTCTGTCATCACAGTTTCTACCATTTAACTCAGTTTGCAGGTAGATCTGTGGTCTGTTCAGAGTTGAAGACGGTTTGTTGATTCCTCTTCCAGTTTTTCCACATCTTCTTCTCCACATGATGCTTGGTCATGATACAGCACCGTCTTTCGGACCCCAGTGATGTCTGAGTGAAATTTGGATTGAATTTTTAATGATTTTGTTGGACCAGAGGTGATTGTTGGTGGATGTTGTTGTTGTTCAGGGTCACCGTCGGATGGTTTGCTGCTCCGCCTGGTGTGAGGACAACACCGCCTGCAACCTGTTCACCTGCGGCTTCGACAGGCAGGCCATCGGCTGGAACATCAACATCCCGGCTCTGCTGCAGGAGAAATAAAATCCTCTTCTTCTTCTTCTTCACGTTGTTAGCACACAGTGAAACCTCACCCACAGCGTGTGTCTGTGTCTCGACAGATGTAAGCAGTTTAGTTTAGATGTTAGTGTGGCTCCATGGAGTCGGTCTTTAAAGCCTTAGGATTGTTGACGTTCCTCAGATCAGACTTTCTCCAGGCTGAGGGGCCTGAAAATCATCTGTCTCACTTTCCGTCACTGTTAGCAACAAAGGCAAACCTCTGAACCACTCACTGATGAAAGCACAAACAATGTACAGAAGAGCTGCTTACTGCAAGTTAACACGTTTCTCTGCTGCTTCCTGCTGCTTTTAGCTCCAAAACTCCAGATATAATGTTTGCTTCTGGTGGCAGATTAAAGGAAACATCTGTGAAGTTTTCTGGTTTGGTGTTGCACATAATCCCTGTTATCTCTTAAATTTTTTTCTGTATAAATTTAGAACCTTGTTTTCCTCTTGCAGGCAGGTAGATCAGATCAGCAGCAGATTTCTGATTACTTAGGCAGTTTTCTCTTCAGAGGTTCTCAATCTCTGCAGAGACTTTATGCACCTTGTTTTTGTTTGTTTAAAATAATGTCTGTTACAGATTTTATTTTTTAAGGGAAAATTCTTCTTTACTGTTTAACTTGTGGTATTAGATTGACTATGGATGAGTTGTTTCATGATGTGCAACAGTATTCACATCCCTTGAACTTATTAAAACCTCCAACTACAATGTGTTTTATTGGGATTTTATTAGATGGAACGACACAAAGTATTGCATGTTTTTACAAATGACAGACAAACGTTTCCAATAACAAAAATAGCTTAAAGCAGACTGAATTAGAATGAAATCAAAGCATTTCTGAGGTCAAAAAGCAAATGCAGAAATATTTAAAACATTTGAATAAAAATTAAGTAATCATAAACAATCCCTGGAGGCCATGTCATGTAAAAACACAACCTTCCTGTAGGGGGCAGTGTCCCATCACCAACAGCTAAACAGTGATGCACAATGAAAGCTTCATCACTGACATGAAATCAGCTTAGATCCAATATCTGCTGTCTTGTTTGTGTCAGGACTCAACAAAACGTGTTCAAACAAGAATGTGATTGAAGAACTGGTTACACTTTTTCAACACGAGGAATCATTTGTCATTTTATTACCAAATTCACCGTCTTTGCAGCTAACAGCAACAAGGAGATGAGGCAGCAGATATTCTTGTGTGGATCAAATGTTTTAGAGATGGATGTTGAAAAACGAACAAAATCAACAAAACTAGAATATAACTGAAGAAAAACAATCGCAGACAATCTCTGACTAATGATTTCTGAACCGATTAGACATAAAACAACAATAAGCAGAACTAAATCTGCGTGAGAATGAACTGGATTCTCTCTATTTGGGTTTACAGAATTTAACGGTAGACTCCAACGATACATAAACTCCAGCGTGTAGCGGCTCAGTGAATGTGGTCTGGACTCTGTGGATCAGAGTCATGGATTTAGAGACGCTGTAGAAGGACAGAATACCTGCTCTGTGATCCAGGTACACTCCGACTCTGGAGGAAACTGGACCCGAGATGGAGTTTGAGATGCTGTTGTGACAAAATTCATAACCATTTTTGCGACATTCTAATGCCCAGGATTTCTCATTATCACCAAATGAAGATTCATCCCCTCCTCTGCTGATATTTTTGTATGCAACTGCTATAAAAACCTGTATCCCTCTCCACTCCACCTCCCAGTAACAACGTCCAGTCAGACTCTCTTTACTCAGAACCTGACAGTAATCAGTGAATCTGTCTGGGTGACTTCGATAAGACTGAAGTTGATCCACCCATGTCACCTTGCTTTTCCCCTCGGATAGTAACACTCGCATTTGAGCTGTGTTTGGATCCAGAGTGATTTTTCGTGAATATCTTAAAAAGTCAGCTCTGCTCTTTGGTTCTGGTTCTGGCAGTAGAACACCCACCTCAGTGATTTTTAGTGAGATGTTTGTCCATGAGTCTCTCAGGATGTCCTGTAGTTTCTCTCTGAGCTCTGACACAGCTGCTGTCACGTCCTCAAAGTGTCTCAGAGGACGGATGTTGATGCTGGATGAGTGTGTAGACTCCCTGAGTGCTGGCAGTGAGGGGTAGTTGAGGAGAAACTGGTTGTGATCCTCTGTGTGTGAGAGCTGCTCCAGCTCAGCGTCTTTCCTCTTCAGCTCAGTGATCTCCTGCTCCAGCTTCTCCTGAACATCTTTGACTCGACTCACTTCAGTTTCCTGCTGGGATCTGATCTGCTGCTTCACATCAGAGCTTCTTTTCTGGAGGAGACGGATCAGCTCAGTGAAGATCTTCTCACTGTCCTCCACTGTTTTATCAGCAGAG